>VYZP01029771.1:0-14894 GCA_013400635.1 Hypocryptadius cinnamomeus
GAATATACATTTACATTTATATCAGAGATAAGGTATGATATTTAGGTGGGGAAGTACAGCAACTGTACTGTTTATTTAAAGTCATACCAGGCTTGGAGTATACAAAATACCAAATTTTATAGTTGTGTAAACAAATCCCAACAGGATTTTAAATAATTACATTTCATTCTTTGGAGACAGAAAAAGCATCCTTCCTAAAGATTTGGAAGTCTGAGAAAGGATATAAATTTTCTTACTTAACCCCTTAGAGATCTCTCTGAACTGGATTTCTAATATAAAAATATGTTTTTAAAGTATTATGCACAAATGATGAAATGCAGTTGTCACAATGGAGCAATTTAGACATGGAACCACCTGCTTGTCTTGGAATAGTTATGTTGTACCTTCCCCAAAAATTATTTGTTGTTTTAATGCTATAGGTATGGTGAGTTGGGGAGGCTCCCCTAGGGGGGTGTCACAGGCATAATTATGTTTCAGTGTGAAGTGGATGGAAGGCAGCTGTGGTAAATGGCAGTAAATTAGTGTTATTATTTCTATCAAATATTTTCACAGTAAAGCCTTCTTTAATATGCTTGGAGAAATGCAGGCAAGAGGCTTCTTGTTTTCTTTGTGGCACAGTTACCTCAAGGGGAAAGGAACAAGTCCAGTTACTGCAACACCTGTTCCATTTTATAAGCTCAGGAAGGGCTGGAAAGAAAAGTTGTCTAGAGTTTCAAGCAGTCATTTTCAGCCTAGATTTCTATTCAGAATTACATATAAATTATGACTATGCTGATGAGAAAAAAGAATCACCAATGTGAAATCATTACCACTGGCTTAAATAATTCTTCTGAAATAGATTAAGATGTTCCACACACTGGATGCTTTGCCTTTTTAAGGCTAGTGTTTTATTATTTGTTGGAGCTCCTGCACTATAGCAAAGTGACTATAGAGTTTCCTGACACTGTGATCTCTGCTTGCCAGAGTATAAGACCCTGCATACTTTTCCTGTGATATAAAGAGTGGAGCTATAAATACTCAAAAGCTAACATTATGGTGAGGCTTGTAAGGTATTGCTATGATGTGAATTTGGGCCATTGTAGAACTGGTTTGAAAATAACCAGTAGTATAATAGTAATATATAGTAGTATAATAATATTAATAGCAGACTATTATTAATAATAGTCTGGTGAGATTTTGTTTTGGAAAAAAATACAGCCAGTTAAAAGCTGACATTTTTCCTTTTTTTTTTTCTTGCTCACTTCACTGAATTGTAAGATTAGACACATACCCCCAAATCATTCATGTCTGCAACATCAAAGTCACACTCCAACTCCCATATTAGGTAACCTCTGGATTTTGCCAATCAACAACTTCCAGAAGCAGAATCTTTCCTGGGAATACTCAGGGGAGTCAAAATGGGAAGTTTGGTGGTTTGGTTTTGTTTTAATGTAAAAGGTTGCATTACCTGGCCTGTAAGTGTAGGAAGCTGTTGCTAAAACAGTGAAGTCTGGTGTGGCAATGTGGGATAAGGTGCACCTTGGCACTGAAAATGCTGGGAAATGATTGGCAGCAGGGATATTGCTTCTCTGTAATGAAAAGAGCCCGCATGCAAGGATTCATTTACAGATTAATTTGCCAAATCTCTTCTGATTAAATATTTCCTCACTAAACCTTTTATCCGTCTGTTTCTCTGGAAGTCTTTAAATATGACCAGTTTCACTTTAAAATAGCCAGTGAGCTGGTTTCTTGTCCATATGCAAGTTTCTAGAAGGAGGAGAATATACTGATCATTTACAAGTGCTAAATCTGATCTGTTTCTCCAAGTCTCCTTACCTTGCATAGTTTAAAAGCACAGAAATCAAAGACTATTTTATATGTAAATCATTAATGAAAAGAAGTGAAGAGTAGTAAGAAATTAAATAGTCTGATTTCCTTTTTATCATGAAAAGATAAAAGTACTTATGGCACTTTAACATAGAATAGACATAAAATGTGATGCTTTGATTCTTTTTTCTGAAGCAGGGCAGTAATGCAGGTTTCTTAGATTCATATTTAGCTTCAGGAAGTGAAAATCTAACCACTCCAGGTGGAATAAATGCAATATCAAGAAAAGAAATTGTTTATGGCATGCTAAGATTACATTTATTATTGGATTGACAGTTAGTTTTGGCTTCTAGTCATATCACTTTTTTTTTTATCCTCATCTTTGCAGGTAATTTAAATTTACAAAGCATTGTACTGATGTGACAAAAGAATGCAGAAAAATACCTGTAATATAGTGTTTGTTAATACATTAAAATAAAATATAGACATCTGTGCAAAGTAATTTAATTAGTAAATTAATTAGACCCTTTTTGCATTGTATTTAGGCTGTTTTCTAATTTTAATTTGTGAGGGGACAGAAATAGATTATCAGAATTTTTTTGTCAGCATCATGAGCCAGTATCAGTTTGTTCATCATTGGGATTACTTAAATTTTCCAGGTTACCTGTAGTGCCTGTGTTGGAGCAATGCACATTTTGTCTGAGCCATGTGCAAGAGAACCGAATGTGATTTTTGTTGTGAACTTTCCGAAATAAAGTGAATAATCTTGAAAAAGCAGAGACACAAGTATTGACTGTAATATTACACTATTGAGGTCAAGAGGGGTTGACTGTGCATTCATCCAAAATGGAGACCAATTTTTTCTGTTTTATTCTCCAACATGGTTCTTATAATTGAGGTTTTGAGTTTCCTGTTTTCTCCTGAACACATTGAAATCATTTGCCTCAGTCCCTCAATACCATTTTTTCACCCAAGAAATAAATCACAGCTGAAAAGAGTAGAGTGGGATGAAAAGAGGGCACCTGGCTGTGCTGGCCACAGGGGTGAGACCCTCTATGCCCTTCCCTGCCTCTTTCACTAGAGAGGAGGTGCAGTCCTCAGCTCAGAGGCTGCCTCTAACAAGGTGTGAGACCATCATGAGACATTTAGTCCTGCCTCACATAAGCATTTTAAATTTCCAAGGTAGTGCAGAGCTCTTAGGACTTTGTCATTTAAACCCTGACTGTGTGGGAACAAGTGTCTGTTCTGCCATCAGCCCCACAGCTGTTCCTCCCACTCAGGTGTTTTCAATCTCTCTAAAAACGATCCCTCGCAGCCAATTAATTACCTGCTGGGAGGACACCATTCTTTCCACTCACACAGGGAGAGGTCACAGTTGGAGTAGGAGCTGGGGAATGGCTGAGCACACCAGAAAAAGAAAGAAAGAGAATGTATTTTACCACAGATATTACTGGTAAGGAGATTAAAAAATTGATCTAAATGCTTGGAATGGGATGCTAAAATATTTTTTCAAGTATTCATATCTCACCAAAATAAGATGTTTGCTTGTTTTATGAGTGTGTACTGGTATAAATAGAATTATTCTAAAAAACATTGTTTGAAAAGTTGATGCAACTATTTTGCTTATTTTTCAGAATTTGGGTTGGAGGGTTTCAGTGAGTTCTCCATATGTTATCAAAATGTGAAAAATTCTTTCCTGTATGCTCCCTTCCCCTTCAAATTTTGTCGAAGCAAAAATGACTAAGATGAATCCTTGCAAAAAATTAAATGTGTAATTTTTCCCACCGTCCCTTAGAAAGAAAGCCTTCCTTTTTGAGAAGGAAATATGAAGTGTCTAAAGGTAAATTCTTGCTTAATGCTCAGGCCCAAAATTGTAGATAAAGAAGCAGCTATGTTTGTTTTTTTGTTTAAATTACTATGTACATGTCCCTAAGTGTGCTATTATGGTTAGTAAGTCATAAAATTCTTGAGGAACAGTGATGAACAGTGAAGAGCTCAGAAACAGTAAATTGATCTCATTTCTTAGGCAGCTGAACCTCTGAGTATTGAAACTACATATTCAAGTCATACTGTTTGTAGGAAGATACACTGATCCTGAGAGATGTGATTAAAAATGAAAAATGTACCATTCCTTTTTTTTTTTTTAAACAGTATTAGAATTTCTTGTGTTGTCTGCCACAATGGTTTACATTTATAGCCAAATTAAACATGTTTAAGTTTTGAAGTTTCCTTGTTACCTCTATTTCTACATATTTTTTGTTTGCTGGTATGTGTAGGGATTTTTGCAGTAAGTTTTAAGGTTTTGGTAGGCTTTTTGTGGAACACCAATAATCTGCATGGGCTAACTTTCCTTCTAACTTACAAATAGAAAGCAGTAAAGATAAAACAAATGATGGTAAGAGCACACCCTGCAGTACCTCTAGCTCTGCTCTTCCTGTACATTCTGTTTACCCTGCATTTTTCATAGTGGGGTGCTAAGGTGAGTGTGTAACTGTGAGAAGTGTGCAGGTGCTCATTTCTCTGTCTCTGCATGTAGGTGATGAAGCTGACTCGTTAAGGACACATTAAGAAGCCCTGTGTCAGGCCAGCAGCCTCTCTCTAGGAGTGGCAAATAGATGCTGCCAGAGCTGGTGCACCTGGCCCCAACTGCAAATCTTTGTGCTGCTGAATCCATTGGATTAAGAGGTACCTATTTACTCTATTTTTTTGTCTTTGTGATGTTTTCCCATCTTAGCTTTTGCAAAAGACTTCATTTGAAAGTTTTCCTAAACAGAGCCAGAGCCAAATCCTGCAAAAATTGGATCCACTGTATGTTTTACATGTTTAAGAAATTGCCTGCTGAGTTACATTTTTCTGTGAGTAGCCTGACATGATTTCTATTGTGGCTTTAGAGGACTGCAAGTAGTAGTTCTACATGAAAAACATACTTTATTGCCAACACACACATGTTTTCTGAATCCCTTGAAAGTTTTATGTAAAACTGCATGTTTCACTTGTCAGATATTTTCATGTCTACTTGTGTTAATCAATTTAAATGAGGAATGATAGTCAAGCTGGTTGCGAATCACCCCTAAGCTGTCAAGCTAGTCATTCTTGTCAGTGTTTTACCATGAAAGTTTTCAGGGCCAAATTGATTACCAGCTTTATACACTGAACACAGTTCAGTCAGAGGCAGGAATTTGTTAGTTTTGTCTGAGCTTATGAGTTTTTAATTAATTTTTAATATCTGTAACTAAATCGGTCAATGCTATCGCTAACAAAAATCTCGAGCTGAAGGAATCTGAATTCTCCATAATTAATGTTTATGCACACTCAGCTTGTTCCATTTCTTACTTTTTGCTCCATGAACTTCTTTTATCTCTCTTATGTTTATTTCTTTTGCATTCTGTTTCCTAATCACTTTAATATTCCCACCCTTCTATTTTTCACTTTATTTTTGTTCATATTTGGTTACTTATCCTCTTTTCTGTCTTACTGCAGAACTGAGCATCTACAGAAGAGTTTCATTTCTTTACCATTTTTTAACTCCCTGCTCTGGTTTCTCCTGCTGTATCTTGGTGAGGATTCTTATGTACCTCAGAACCCTGCTAATGTGATAATATGTGCTGCAGAAGCTCAGGATCAGCTTTCCATGGTCCCAGTTGGTTTTAATGGAAGAACAAGTTACAGCTGTTTCCTATGGTTCCTGCTGGTATAGGGATCCAGCACCATTAGTTGCCAGTGTAATTTACAAGAAAAGCTCCTTTTGTCAGAAAACTGGCACAACAGAAGTTTAGAACAGTACTGTTCTAATCCCATGTCTTTGGTTACCCAGCAATTATTAGATCCAGCAGATAGCCTGGCCTTGGGGATGTGTAATTCCTTCTGAGGTGAGGACAGATCAGATTTTCCCAGATTAGGGATATGCATGAAATGATACTCATTGGAACATTAATTTCTCATGTATTGTAAATAGGGTCTTCTTTCCTTCTCCCTGCCTCTAGCTGCAGTGGCTGTTTTTGGAAGGACTATGTCAGGCCAAGTACTAAGTTGTTACATTGCTTTGCATTTTGTCTTGTCTTTGAGAAGCTCTTAGTTGAAGAGGTCAATTTTTTCTAGCACAAGTAACTATTGATGGAAAAGATGATACTGCAATTTGGAGATCTGTGTGAAATGGACTATGCCCCTGATGGCAAGCAACTTCTAAGAAATGTCACATGTTAGAACTAACCTGATAGCAGAACAAAAATTCTCTGGAATATAATTCCATGGAGTATTTTGATTTTTTTCATTTCTAGCAGATGGAACTGCATCTGGTAGTGTAATATAAGTGGTCCCATTCTAAAGAATGGGAATGGGAATTTTTTAGTGAGATAGTGAGTGCAGGCCTGTCACTTTACAGAATATCTTGGAGAAGAGCTATGTGACTTGAATAAGTTTAAAGAATTTATGATTAGAACTACCAAAACACCACCTTTCCCTTGAAGGCTGTCCAGATGAGTCTACTACTCATCCTAGAGTTTTAAATCTTAACCATTTTCAAGTTATGCTTATAAAGTTTATTAAAAAATCTGCTCCCTTTAAGCTTCAATGTTTTAGTTGATATCCTCTTGTTTCATCACAGCTGATTTTAACCATATACAAGGAGTGCCAGCCACTTATTTAAATTTCTAGTCAAAGATCAAGTTTTCCTGTCATGTCAGTGGTGACAGACACCATCCTTTCCATATTCATTTTGAAGTCATGTGACCACAGAGACAAATTTTCATAAGGAATATTTGCCTGCAACAAAAGTCAGATAGACCTAATAATGTTTTTATTGTATGTTTTCCTCTCAGCTTCATTTTGTCAAGCTAGCTGGATAAGTTATTTCAGTTGTAATTAGACCAGTATAAATCGCGTCCTGTCATTTCTATTCCCTCGTGAATACTAGAGGAAAAGAACATTAGACAGACATGGAGCAGTGAGGGCTGGCTGCTCCCTGAGAGAGGGTGAGCCACGAGAGGAGGGTGATAAAGCAGACAGCAGCACCCAAGTGAGGGGAGCAGAGGGCAAGCACTGCCTTGGGATGGCCAGGAAGGACCACTGAGCCCAGGCCAAGCTGCTGGGCAAGGTGGGCTGCATAAACAGGACCCAGGAGGAGGCAGGGGCTGGGCTGCACCGCAGCAGGAGGGCTGGTGGTCAAGGCTCAGCTGAAAAGCAGCTCCCACGGGAAGGGGCTTTGGCCCAGGCTGTGCAGGGAAGGGAGGGGGACAGCCTGGACAGGCTGCAGCTGCACTCCCTGCCTTGGCCCCCAGCCCAGGCAGACAAGCCTCCAGGACAGACCCTCTTAGGGCCCTTGCGTACGCTTTGCAGTCTTTAAACTTGTAAGAGCTGTTGAATGCTGATATATTTGCTTATTCTATTCTCTCGTAAGGTTTCTAAATCCATATTTAGAATGTTGATTTTTTGTTTTGTTTTGTTTTAAGACTACTGGAGGCTGAAAATTCGTGACAAAATCCTGTGTGTGTGTTCATGGAACTTAGACTTCTCTGTTTTCTCTCTTCCAAGTTCATTGCTATTATTTTCCTGTTGCACTGATACTTGAAGCATTGTCACCTGAGGTATGACCCATGCCAAATGACATATGTAATTTATCTTTTGTTTGTTCTGCACTGTTCCATGTTATTGATGTTTAGTAGGGACATCTGTGGGAAATGTCACCAGCTGTGCAGAGTAACAAAGCCATAATGCAGGACTTGTTTTCTCCCTTGTGGTCTGTTTTGTTCCATGAGATGCCTTTCTTGTAGCAAAGCTGTCTTAAAAATGTTGTGATCACAGTTCTCCTTGCTTCAGGTCTGACAGAGAAAGTGTTTTTGTAGAATTTTGTAAATTGAATGTCTGAATTAATTCAGAGTGAATGCAGCACATAAGTAGAGGAATTTACATTTAACCCTGTACATTTTAGGCTTTTAATTATACTAGTTATTCTGGCATAAATAAGTGGGAGTAAGAAAATGGGGTGCATGTGAGCACCAGCAAGGGCTGCTGAAGCCCACTATCAACTGTCTACCTGCTGGGTGCCTGGGTCATTAATTTTGAAGAATTTAGTGCTAGTACCAGTTTAAAGCACTCTTTCCATTACCAGCCCTGCCCTTGCTGCTTGCCCTGTGACATGGTGTGCCAATGTTTCTGTCAAAATCAGCTGGCTTAAGGGATCAAGGGCTGTGTGTAGAGCAGGAACACCTTGTGATGATTTCCATGCTGTTTCCTCTTGTGAAACCATGTGTCTGGAATGTACCAAATTAAGCACTTCCACACCATGGAAACCCTTCTTGTATGCTCTGCATGGGAAGACCATATCAGAGGCCAGTTATAGATTCTTAATAATATTTCTGATGTGAGAAAAAACTGCTTAGGAGAAATGTGAAGAATCGATCAGAAATTCTTGCAACTTAGCTTTCTAAATCCTTTTGCTTTTACTTTGTCTGATATTTTAAATGTGACTACTGTCACATTGCTTACAAAAGTAAATAGTGCAGCAATTAAAACATATTTCTCTTGCCTGCTTATTTTAGCCTTCTCCACAGCAGTTGGTGTAGCTACAGAACTTGTGTTAAAACAATTTTGAGTCTGCCACCTGTCATTCTTATTTTTTTCCTTCCACATTGCATGCATAATTTCTTTTTTTCTTGATACAAACACTGAATCTTCTGGATTATGTTTCTCCTTGTGTAACATAAGGCCGGTAACTGAGATTGCATTTCTCATGCAAAGTAAGAAAGAATCATACCCTTCCACAGAACAAATAATTCACCATATTTTTCCCATATTTTACTTGTGGCTGCCATGCTGTCTGTTAAGAAGCTGATTATTTAAGGCTATAAGTTTCTTTAAGAAAGGGTGTTTGGAAGTGTTCAGTAATTCAGTGTACAGCACTTGATACAATTGTCAGTCCTTTTATCTGCATAAACAGTTTTATGACTACAAGGGTGAGACAAATGGGGATTCAGTCCTGCAGTTCCAAGTTCCTTTGCTATTGTTGGCTCCCTGCCAGAGCAGCATGGAGTAAACATGCAGGATTTCTCTCCTTATTCCTGGCATTTGATAAAAGGGGCTCCAAACTGATTTTTGTGGCTAGCAAGCATTCGATGACCCACTGGAATTCCTAAATTTGTATGCAGTGGCCTATGGAATTCTTAATGGAGAACCAGTATGGATTTACTTGGACTTACTTTGGAGAGGGTGATTACTGCCTGTTAATTTTACTCTGACCTTATCTAAACATTTTAAAAGGTCAAAATAAAACAACAAAATCTATTACAGTAAAGCAAATCTATTTCGTGTTTCTACCACATGCATAAATCTTCTTCTTAGTATATGACAAAAATAACTTGTCCTGCCATAAGGATTAGCTAGCTTTTTATGCTTTTCAGCTTTTGTGGAGTATTTTTAGAGCCTAAGCATTATACAAAAACGTTAGGGAAAATGAATCCAGGAATGAGTTGTGCAGCTCTGTCAAGAGTTGAAGCCAGTAAAGTTTTGAAGAAGTTTGCTTAACAGCTGAGTCCTGATCCCAGGCCTGTGAGCATGAAAAGGAAATAAGAATGTTTCTGTGCCTAGTTGGAGCCCTAACTATATTTGAAAGCAATGAACTGTTTCTCTGTCTCTCTGCATGAATGGTACTTTAATTATAGCATTTCCAAAACATGTGAACTTCAAAAAATGCCTTAAAGTATCATTGGTAATCTATAAGATTGCTTTATCCTAGGTTTTAAAGAACATATAGCATTGGAAGATAATTCTGATGTAGATTTCCAAAAAGTGTGTGCTTCTCTTTTCTAGTCATTGCTTCCTGGAATTAAGTGAAATAAATGTAGGTATTTCAAATGCTTTTCCTAGACCAATGTTTTAGATGGTGACAGAGACAGATTTGAAAATGAGTAATTGTGTGTTTAGAAAGCACTTTAACAGAAACAGGACTGTAAATGTTACAGTGCAGAATTTTTTACTCTGGCTACATTTGTATGACCAAATCCAGCAGAATGCCCCCTCATGGCCTCCTGTCACACTGTCCTTAGAAGAGCTAAATCCTACATCCCAGGTATTTTTAGTCTCTAGGGTTATATTAGTCCTGATTTCCTAATTAGATTTATTCCCAGAAGGCAAGTTGTTTCTGTACTGCCTACTTCTGAAATACACAGTCCAAGCTATCATTGAGAAGTGGGTTCTTCACTTCTCCAAGTATCATTGTGCCTTTTGCAAAAATGGGGTTGCAGAGAAGTGATAAATACGTTGTTTTGGATTTCATCTGAAGATCAAAGCTTTAACAGTGCAGACAGTTAGAATGACTGTCAGAAAAAAAATTTCTCAAGTCTTTACCCTCCTTCCCTTAAATCAAGTAACATCTGCTACTAGGTTTGTACTGTCTCTCCTAAGTTCTGTCTTGGGGTGAAAATGAAAAGTAAAATGCTGAAACACATCCATGAGTTAATCCTTGTCAAAGTCACTGATTACAGAATGATTGAGAAACTACTGTCACCCCAAAATAGCATTATTTCTTTTTCTTTTTTATAGCACTGATAGTGTTAAAGCAATTGATCTTTTTTTTTAAAATTATTATTTTTACTGACATGAAAACTTGGGAAATTTTTGCATCTGTGGGATTTCAGTTCTTGGATTGCCTGTGCATGAATTGGGAATTGGTTTTCTCTCTGTGTGTTCTTGGTATCTAGGCAAGTCAGGCTAATAAGCAGACAGGACCTACCCTGCTTCTGTGTTAATTATCCTGTCTTTGGTCACTTTGTTATTCATCTTTGGGAGTGTGTTTCTCTGTGTAAACCCCACCTGCATTCATACAGGAGTTCAGTCTCAGTTTCAAAAAAATCAGAGAATATGAGACTATTCTATCTGCTCAACAATTGAAATTTTGTATTTTTGCTCAAGTTGAGATCACTTCCTAAGTTGGCATTGCCTCATTCATTGAACCTTGGGTAACCTTCCTTCTTAATTAACTTTGAGAAAGCATGTAAGTGTAAGCCTACAGATTAATTTTTATTTCTTTGTGTACTTTACTGTCTGCCAGAAGAAACATTTAATTTCCTGGTGGCAGGAAGTCCTCTTTGAGCAAGGAATCCCATTCTTTCTGCTGTTATTTTGAGGTCCAATACTTAATTACTTTCTGAAATGTGAACAAACAAGGAATCTCTGTGAATTTGAACAAAATAAATACTTTGAGGAAATATACTATCAACCACCAGCTTGTATTCTTTGCACAAAGGCAATAATCTAGACTGAAAGGCAAGTAGCATTGCTAGAATTTGTAAAATACTGTCTTGAAGAGCCATAAATGTCTCTTACACTTCCAAAAGAGATAAACCATCTCAGAAGCATTTGTGAGTTTGAGTCTATTAAAGCTCCCAAAGAGTTGCTGTTTGTCAGTAGGTGTCTGATGTCTCTTGACTTCTGGCAAAGTGTAAAATTGGAGGCTGGCTCTGTGTCAACTTCTGCTGATGGAATCTGCCATAGCTTCCTATAGATAGTAGTCAGTAAAGCCTCTGTAATCTAAGCTGTTGCCCAATAAAAAGCGGAATCCCTTCCTGCCAGTGCCAGCTATGACAATCTGGTGACATGAGCCAGCTCTGAGCTTTGCCTTTGGCTCTTAATAAAGGCTCATGTCTCACCCTTCATTTGTTTGGGGCTCCCAGATCTTGCCTTGCTGCTTGTACTCTGCTTGTCTGCCTTGTTGGCACTTGGATGACATGTGCAGGAGTTTTTAGGCCAACAGCTTCTAAGAAACACAAGATTTTTAATAGTTTGAAACAGACAGTTAAGTTTTTCAGTATGAGGTTGCAACTCAACTATTGATGTGTCTTTCTTCTAAAGAGAAATCCTATTTCTCAGTCAAAAGTGATTTTTTTTTCCTTTTTCCCTGTCATTGTGCTTTTATGCAGAAGTTATATGAAGTAGCAATGATGAATTCAAGCAGGACATGAAATTAATTCTGTTGTACTCTTAGAACAACTGGAGTCCTACTCAGAGACAAATGCTAATAGAGTGAGTGTTATATTTTAAGCCACAGCTCTTTCACACAGGTCTTTTCCTTTGAAATGTTTTCCCTTTTTATCTCTCTATGCCTAAACATGGGTGACTGAAGACTAAGTTTTTATTCTTTGGCCTGGATATAGAACTATTTTTCGTATATTGTTTTTCTGAAAAGTGGAGCAAACCAAATTTAAAGAAGCAGTGCCTCAACTGGAGTAATCTCAATAAACAGCACCAATGGCTGAGGAACTGACATAGTGGGGTGATCTTTGTGAATATCAGTGGGAGCTTCTCTGGAATGCCACAAAGGGGCTGCAGTGCCATGGGGAATTAACAGCATGCAGAGGAAAAGACTGGTGATGGCAGAAGGTTCATGGAAACATTAAAATGATGTACTGGTAATTAATCAGATCTTGAGAATAAGTGCCTTTTTGTTAGCATCAGGAGTTTGTCTTAAGCTGTTTGGCATCGATAGGTAATGTCTACTGTGGCACTTTTTTGGCACACAAAAAACAAAGCAGAAAATTGTAGGTTCGATATTAGCAAATTGTTGCTTTATTCATGCTTTGTCATTGAGCATCTGCTTTATAACTGCCCACTGTGAATGGGCCGAATTTGATTTTAAATTGAAAAACCAAAAAAAAATGTTCCCATCTAGCTTTTAGCTGCCCCTGTTGGGAGTAGATAGGCCAAGTACTCATGGCTGTGACACACTGCCCTCTCTGGTTCAAGACAACAGCTTTTTATTGCTCATGTGGATCCAAGTGAATTACTGAAATACTAAATATGAATTATTTATTCATGATGGGTTAATAAGAAGTTGATAAGGGACTATTAGTAAGGGACTAATTGATTTGAAAGAAATGCCAGATTTTAAAGGTAAGGCTTCAAAGGTAGAATTTATGGGATTATGTAAGTGCTAAAAAAAGTGAATCCTGTGGAATTTATATCCTGCGATATAAGCTATATATAAATCACATATATATATATGTGTGTGATATATAAAGTGAATCCTGTGTCTGATGAAAAAGATGTTGCCTAAATTACTTAGTATAGAGAGGGAAGTTACATGTTATCTAGGAGAGAATTCCTGTGCAAAGCTATAACATGAATTCCTGAAGGCCACTTGAATAGTATAAAGCAAAATGCACGTGATTTCAGCAGATTTTAAACAGCTGTTTTAAGCATTTCTTCATTTGAACATGTTTGTATTAGGCATTTCTTTGGATGCATTCAAAAAGAGGTGTTGTTCGCCCTTCTCTTCTGAAGCACAGTGTGACTTTAAATGCTGCATTGAATCAGTGGAGGAACAGACTTTCTTTGTTTCAACAATGCACAGTGAAAGAAATCAAAGATTTTTATGTGGTGTTTGGGGGTTTTTTGTGTGTTTTGTTGGTTTGTTTTTGTTTTTTGTGGTGGTGTTTGGTTTGGTTTTGGGTATTTTTTTGGTTTTTTTTTTGTTCAAAAGGAACAATGAAGGGGACTTATCTGTGAGCATGTCCATGAATGAAAAACAATGTTCAACCATGTCCAACAATGAAAAACATGTTCTCAGTCATGAAAGCAGCTGGTAATTGATAATCATTGTGTTGCAAATTCTTGGTTTTGATGCACAGATGGAATCTGCCATTTTATTTTTCTACAGTTCACAGTAGTCAAAGGAAATATTTCTCAGGTGAGGAGTTGAAGCTGATTGCAGTTTGAAATACATAATATTCATTGTTAATCCTTTGCTATTTAATTAAGTTGTAAAAACTGAAGAGTGCCCGACTTCCTGGTGTGCCAAGATAAAGACAGATTAGCCTGAAATGGCTTTACTGAAAAGAGAAATCAAATCAGTACCATCTCATTTTGATCTCCTATTATGTTATAAGTTCTGGTCAAATTTCCAGTGTTTCACTGAAAAATCAGCTTATATATTTGCTGTTCAGAAGTAGGCAATAAAATTTTAGAGATATTGTAGAAGTTATGAATATCATAATGATCTAGAAATTCCATTATTGCACAGGAGAATCCAAATGTCTGCTTCTGGGTTCAGCTAACAATTAAGCTTTCTATCATGCTTCAGCCAGTAAAGAGAATATAATGAGAAAATGGGTGTATGAAAATGAAGATACACTAGATGAGTTAGGTAGAAAAGTGAAATGCCTCGTGTAGGAAAAGGTGTCTCTGAAGTACAGAGAATTCTTGGGTACCAGAGGAGTAATTTTGTTTTGCATTTCTCCTATATAAATAATTTTTTTTTTTCATGCTGGAGAATTGTTATTAGAGAAATAAGAGTCAAGAACTTGTTCCTGGGATCTGGAGCCCAAACTGCTTAAGGTGGTAGTTCAGTAGTTCACAAAGTTCAAGGTAAATAGAATAATGTCCTACTTGAGATAAAAGCCTCAGTGTAATGTAGATATTGTATATTTTAATTTACCTTCTGAAGAGATTGTCTAAATCACTTCTGGACCTGGCCATAACCTATCAAATGTATGGTACAAAATGTGCTCAAAAATCCCAGTATAGCTGAACACCCAAGCAACAGATTCTTTTTTGACTATCTGAATTTTTCAGATCCAAGTATTTAGCTTGTGTGTCCACTGAGAAACAGGTTTTCACTGGTATTTCCTGCTTTTGGAATTACTGGAAGTTTGAGCCTTTCTCATAGTGCATCACAGTTCTCACTTAAAAAATTATTTATNTTCTCATAGTGCATCACAGTTCTCACTTAAAAAATCCCAAACTAGAGAGGTACTAGGGTACAGAAAAACAAAAGTAATAGTTAGGCTTTTTATGCCTTTGCTTAATAAAGACACAGATGACTAGAGCTAAGCAATACCTGTTGCAGCTCATAAACTAACTTAAAACTCATAAAAGCCTCTCAAGAATGGGAAGAAGGGTGTAGTAGAGAGACAGATCTTGGTACACATGGCAGAATAAGCACACGGTCAGCACCTCGTGATCAAGGCTGAAATGTGTAAGGAGCACATTGGAGGAGGGCAGCAGGTGGAAGGCAGCCCAGGCTGAGAAAGGTTTGCCTTTGCTGGTTTGGCAGCACAATGTCAGAGCAGTTATGCTGGATTCTAGTCCTCCCAAAAATT
>VYZP01029773.1:0-19905 GCA_013400635.1 Hypocryptadius cinnamomeus
AAAAAAAAAAAATTCTTCAGTCATCAAGCCTCTACAGACTTTGTAGAAACTCTAGATAAGGATATTTTGGAGACAACTATGGGTTTGAATTAACTAAATAATATTTTACAGAAGCACCTAGGCTTCATAGGTGGGACAGTCCCTTAAAATTAAGCAGGTGAAATCACTGTGCCACAGGATAACATCATATTCTGCCACTCACAAAGCCAATGTTCAGATTGCACACCAAAGGGAAGTGTCACTCCACGCCCCTCTGTAAGACATTAAAAACTGCTCTGCAAGGGTCCCATCTCCATTTCTGATGTGGTAAGAGACTATTTATTTAGCATCAGTTTTAGACCATCTCTTTTTGTCACAGCCTCACCTCATTTTTGGAGCTTCTTAACCAATAAGTAAATTATACAAAATAATAACAATAACAGTAATAATATAAGAAGTCCATGGCACTCTGGCAACTATACACACTGAATTGCAAACACAGGGCTAGAATTGCAGGAGTTTAGATTCTCACTACAGGAGACACACAAAGAATAAAGAGTAAATAAGCTTGTTGAATATGCTGGTTTTTAAGTAGTCAAGAGCATTGCAAAAAAAGCACGAAAATAAGGTGAAGTATCAGAAAAGGGATTATGATGTGCTGCAGTTATGTGCCCACTGCTGTATACCCCCCATTGAAAGTCCACTCAGCCATCCCTGCACATACACACACAGAGATATATTCATGGTCATCTGTGCCCTGCTGCACCTAGAATGGCCCCAGCAGGTGAAACCAAAGGGCCACTTAGGCTGATTAGCTTGTCTGGGCCCATGGCAAAGCAGATGCTCAGTGAAGGTCATGGAGCAGGGGTATAGTGACAATTCCCCAGACTACTCTTCCCAACATCCATGCATTTGTGGCTCAGAGACTTCCTTTAACAAAATACATACAATTTTTCCAGATTACTGATCTGCTTTTAGAAATCTTCACTTGCAGTTACAGATGATTACTCAGAGCAAGGTTCTCCAGCTACATTGCATGTTTCTTGTACTAAGTGAGCTATTACATGTCGATATGGAAAAATCCAGCCTGCTGCCCTCATCCCAGAGGGAAGGGCAAACTGAGTATTTGGGCAGCCCGTGCTGCCTGAGCTGCTGTAAAGGTCTTCTGTGCACAGTCCAGATAGAAAAAGAGGTCTGCTGCAGCCATGACAATGCACAGCAGGAAAAGTCCCCCTATGATGGTGGAAATTTGGAAGTGCTGTCCTATAGGCTATGGTTTTGAGCTGCACATAAATGATTAAAGCCATAAATACAGATCTGTCATCTATGGGGCTCTGAAGCTACCCTTTGATCTCCTGTCACTGTTTAGATAAGTGGCCTTTTAGCAAAACAGGATAGGGAGCACATTGCTGGACACTGAAGAAGTACCAGCTACACGGACAACCACGGGACAGCATGTACCTGTCACTTCCCCACAGTAACACAGTGAGAGGGTCATCGCTCTTCCAGAGGCATCCAAAAACCAGTTCTTTTTCACAGTTCAATATGTTTTCTATTTATGAGCCTCCTCATTGCTCAAATATTCTTTGCTCTGTATTCTTTACTTTTGCTCAAATATTCTTTAACACCCAAAGAAATAAGGGTGTTTAAGCCAGAAAACGAGAGGCAAAAGGGAAGTGCAGTATCCAAGAACAAAAGATTCTCCTAGCAGTTTCACACTCTATTCATGTAATACACAAACCAAAAATAATACAGACTAAAGCTACTATCTAACTAAGCAAACTTAAACAATATTTAGCTCTTTCTATCATCCAGAAATCTCAAAATACTTTACAAAGGTGTGCAGATTGGGAAGAGCCAGAATGCAAGCTACTCCTAGGCATTTGCTCTTTCCATTAGACTCCATCACCACCTCCAAGTATGAGCACAATTCTCTTGCAGATGGCATGGAGAGATACGTATGTGCGTTAAAGGAATAGTTTTTCTTTGATTTCCTATGCACTGATTGCTTTTAATACATTGTTTCAGACATTCTCTGCATAAAAGTAGCAGGATACAATGCCCCTATGTTACTCTAACTACTACTACATGGGCAAGTAATACTTCGTCCAAGATGCAGTCATCCTTTCAGTTACAGTAGGAATGTAGTCAATAACCAAGCTATAAATGCATCTTCTCAAAACCTTGAAACAAAGAAAAAGTAGGTTTAATAATCATCAAGAAAAAATAAAAAAATACGATGATAGAGGAAACAAAGATAAAACCATGAAGAGTTTTGTAGAAATAGGGAACAGTCAATGCCTTCCTCCAAAAGAGACATGCTTGCAGAAATTATCACAAAAGGAGTGTTTCATAACAAAATTCAAATGCCAACATGGAGCAGAAATACTTGGAAAACTCGACGTCTTACTTTCGGCATGACCTGTCAAAATCAGCATGGAGAGCAAAGTCAGTTGATAAAACATTCCTATCTCAACTTCCACTCTCAAATCAGAAAGCTTCTGTCAACAAGTTCTGGTCTTTGCTAGAAAAGTGGGAATCAACAGTAACACCTCAAAAGGCTGAGGATCGATGTCAGATTTTTAAATATTTGTTGAACAACTTATATTTCGCATACATCAATGCCTATGGGCTTCTGATCAAGGGCCGTAGCTAATAGAAATGGTGTATCAAAACAAATACTAGTCAAACTTTTTTTATTTGGTTGGGTTTTTTTAAGGTTTGCAGTGAAAATACTATTGTTCATTAAAAAAAAAAAAAAAAAAGCCAAAGGAAAAAAAAAAACCTACCAAAATCTGATCTCCACTCTCTCCAATTAGAACTGTTGGTGTTTGTATAAACTCAGTTCAGGGAAGACATAAATAGCATCTTTTTAAGCTAATGATTTTCACCACAGGCCATTTAAAACAGGTGTTAAGAGTGGCCCTGAAACAGATCCCATCTGTGTTCACCTAAGTTAGCTTATTTTTGTTTTGCTCCATTTTAATGTATGCATACATCCTGTGTTTCCAGCTTGTCTTTTCAGCCCACTCCCATCCTCCGCACTCCCAATCTGTCAGCCAGACTCCAGGGACAGGAATTAAAAATGACCACATTTAAAAACCGGACCTCCCTGCGTAACAGACTTTACAGAAGCAGAAAGACTAAAAAGCTGAAAAGTTCCCCCATGGTCTTTGCCTATTAAATCCCACAGCTTGCCAACAGCAGGGCACGTTTTAGTGTCAAAGAACAGGGCACTGGCTTGCATTTCTGTGTGATGGAAGAGCTGGGGTACTCCTGTCTCTTTACATTTCACATCACACTATTTGTGGAGAAAGTTGACAACACCAGGATGTTCAAAAACACCCTGTACTATTACACAGAGGAAGCAAGACGCTTGCTGAGAAATAGTGCTGACACCAGAATACGGTTGATTCAGCAAGGGTGATAAAAGCTTATTTTTGGTTGGTCCAGGCAGTATTTGATTAAAATAGGATTAAATCCTCATCAGACTTGCTTAAAAATCATTTTACACCCATCCCATCAGTCTGCATCATTCTCTATCTTACAATATTTTCCACCATTAAACAGAAAGAGAGGTAAGTTTCTGTTCATCAGATCAGCAAAGAGGTAGGCAAAGTCCTTGAAAAGACTAATGCAAGAAAGAAGGAAGGACTCAGTCAACTGGCAACCAAACAGAAGCCTTCTGATATTTCCCACTGAGAAGTAACAGGATCTTGGCTATAGATATGTTTGTCAAACATATCTATAGCAGGGATAATTAAGTTAGTGCAGCAAACTAGGTGCATGCTTTGAAGTGTTCATGCAGCTGCTATACTGACTTTTCTTTCACCTGGTAGGTTAAGCTCACCATCTCACACTTATTTGCAGACTCATGACCTACCCTCTGTCCTCATTATCACTTCGTTTCTGATAGCTGAACATCTTGGAAATTATATTCAAAGGTTTTGTTATAAATAAAGGAGACTAACAGAAGCCTAAATACAGACTTCTGTCACCGAGGAATAACCGCCTGGAACTTCTTATGGCTCCTTTCTGCCAAGGAGTTCAAATAACTTTACAAACAAACAAATATTCTTCTAAGATAGATATTGCTATTTTTTCGTTTTTCAAGCCCTCTTGTGATTAGCATCCAAAACCTTGTTCCCCAGTTTCCTGTAACTGGAAAAAAATATGGAAACAGACAAAATTCTTGCCCTTCTTTGCAAAAAGCCCCAAGGATGTTTCAATTTCTCTGCTGGTATCCCTCAGAAAAACAGGGTCAAAATATAAAACAGAAAGCTTTAAACCCCCTGTCTTTGGCAGCAATTTTTTACTCCTATCACCAGCAGTGATACCTTTCCTGTAAAGATCAAACCTAACACTGCCTTTATTTAAATCAGTGTGTTTCTAACTGGGATAGGACCCTGCACACACAATACAAGTCACAAGACAGTGACCTGTAGCCCAATAGACTGGATCAAGACATGCACTCCTGAATTTCTCTTCACTCAAACGTAACAGGCATTAACTTCTGAGCAAGAGACACAATTATGATAAAGACAGCATTTGCCCTTGTGCCTCCTCTGTTATACAATTTCTACTTATTCTGTCAGAGACATGCATTTTGGGTATTTATGGATCTGAGAAATCCCAGATCAGACATGAGCACCATTGACAGGGCAAGACACTGCTGGAACTATCCTTGTAGTGTCCATCCTATGGGAACACATGGCTTTCGTTTTCCGGTAACATCAGACAAATGCATCCGTTTTAACCTATTCGTTTGGCAAAAAAGGAAAAACACTCTCTTGCTGCATTTGGTTGTTGCGCCTTTGCCTTTATTTCCAAGTTATTTCTTAGTTACTTGGGTTATTGTCCCCAGTATCTCATTTCTCAGGACACTAACAGGCTGGCTGAAATCATATCTCCCTTTTATATGAGGGCAAAAAGATCTCACCCGGGTCCTCTACCTGTACCCATTAAACAACCCATCAAACTGCATTAGAATAGTCAAGCAGCAGACTTGCCTCCAATAGCTCAGTTGTTTTCAGAAAGGAAAAGCAAACAGGCAAGACAGGGCTCAAAAGCTTGCCCCAAAACAGGAACCCTTGCTCTTCTGAGGGCTCCAAGCCCATCTCAGAAGCAGCACCTCCCTGGCACTGATGTGAGGCCCATGTGCCATGTGAGCCTGACAGGCAGCCAGGGACCCCACGCACGGAGCTGCTGTTGGCGTTGGGAAGCAACGGTGAGCAAGGGAGACCAAACTTCCTCCTACATGCAAACTTGAGATTCCATTTTCTGCAAGGTTACCCCCAATGATTAAAATGTTCTGTAATTTACCCTTAAAGGGCAGTCACGATGGGATCCACCAGAATCGATCTGTTATCTTTTACCTCCGCACGTACCCTGTGTGTGCCTTTCATAAGTAATATGCTTTACCAGATGAATGCTGGCAATATTTTCCACTAATTGCAAGAGTTACTAAACTGAACCTTAACTAAAATTAAGTTGACTATTAAAAGCTCAATGAGTAACCCAGCAAACGGAAGCACTGTGCATAGGATTTAGCAAGCGTGCAAGTGATCTGGCAACCACCAAGGCACAATACTTGCTGAACTTCCTATACCTAAAATTGGTTCCATACAATAGTCATATGTTCGTGATGTATGATGAACTAATGCTCACAATGTTTGGGTGCACTAAAATGCAAAAATAAATGTACAATAATTCAAGCATGCCATTCTGAAAACACAAAGTGAGAAGATTGAAAGTTACAGATTAATTTACAACATATACTCTCCATTAAAACAACAGAGCTCCCTGTATCAGTTTTAAAAATACATGAATAATATCCTTAGCTATTAAGGTGTCATTATCATAGACAGTCATACAAATTTTACCTACCTGTATATAAACACTTCTACGCTTTTTAAGGAGCATACACTGCACTTGCCATTACATGTTAAGTTTATTCATTGTACATAGGCTTTTCATGATTGCAGTTTCTAAATTTACAAATGCATCTTTTTTGTGCTTTTATAATTTCTAGGCTATACTTCTATACAAATATGTTCTGCATCCTGTATTTCTGTTTTCAGCACTGTACACAGGTCCATAAATCAAAAGCAGCAAGAAACAATATTAAGATTGCACACAGTCTGGCTATCTTTAACAAACTAATAAACTAGGGATTCCCTGAGAAGAATTCTCTCTCTCAGGGAAAAAAAAATAAGAGAAGAGAAAAAGAGAAATATTCCTATCTAATTATGTGGATAAAAGGTACTTTGTCACAAATAGACAGAATGATTCAGGAGAAATTCAAAGAGATTTCCTAAATACTGTCCCCATTAAAAAAAAAACAAAACAAAAAAACCCCAGTATTTTAAAGAAGAGAAGGTCAAAGTGGACATATGCAGAGTTATGTGAAAGAGCTAAAGGTATTGATGAAAGACTATTTGCTGATAAGGATGCATCTATTTGAAATAGGACAGCATTTGGGACTACTTGAACAAAAGTCTACAGAAAACTGATAAATCAAGGAACTAGCAGGATTTCAACAAACAACAGACATGGCTGAGAACACATGAAATGTCACGAGTACAGCTGAGAAATAAGTGATGGCACAGGACCACTTACTCTGCTACTAACAAGACATCTGCTTTGCCCTCTGCAGAGCGACACAGCTATCAATTCTGCCACAGCTCCAGAAATGCTTGAGACTGAAGCCCTAAAAAAAGTGGTTATTATTTTTGGGTGTGCACATGGAACACCCCAATAAGCCTGGCTTTCAAAAAACTAATTATCCACCATGTATCACACAGGTGAAACCCTAAGTGACCTCTTGCCTGGCTTTCAAAAAACAAAATATCCACCATGTATCACACAGGTGAAACCCTAAGTGACCTCTTGCAGAAAAGAGCTCTTCCTCCAAATACTGCTGTTACAAAACAACAGGGCCTGAATTCTCAAAGAAAACCTCTGGGAGCAATGCTAATTTCACATCCCAGTACCCAGCTTTCAGATGCTGTTCCTGTGCCATGGAGCCCCCAGCCCTGCTAGCCACTCCTGTGCCTCCTGTGCCACCCAACTCATGAGCAGCCAGCAAGAACAATCCAATGCTGCCAGCAGGAGAAGGCCAAGGCCACACTCATCTGCAGCCCTGCTTCGCCTCTAGGAGCTCCATTTTTAAGCAGTGATAGTCAAATTTTTTAGTTTTGGTACCTTTTTCAAGGTTCCCAGGCTGCTCCTAAAAGAAACCTACTGGAGGGTCCTTTCCTTCAAGGACACAGCTGGAGAAAGTGAGAGATACCACACACAGAAATCCACCATTTTGCAACAAGAGTTTGTACTTTCTGAAGTCTGCTGGGATGTGGGGGGAAAAACGGGAGCAGAGAGGCTCAACCTTGTCAGGATGGAAGTGCTTGAGAACATCCAAAGAAGATCTCTGGCCACCTGGGAAAACTGGATATTGAAAACATAGGCACTCACACAGGTTAGGCAACTTCTAAGGTTAGGTGGCAGTTCAGTGGGGATATTGAGGATCTCAGTTTGGGCTTTCAATGCCTAAATCCCACTTAAGTCCCACTTAAGGCATCTAATCCTTTTGTGGATCTGGGCCTAAAGCCTTGCCAGGAAGGAGAGAGTCTATGCATGCAAAAGCTGATGGTCAGTGACAGTCTGGTTCTGTTAAAACTAAACTACACAGAGAACGACCTTATTTTGTACAAAGGAATAACGCAGAATAATCAAAGACACGTTCTAGTCACGGAAAGTTAATGGAAAGTTAATGCAGCTGATACAGATCACAGCCCTGTCTTTAGACCCTATGACAGTTATGCTGACCTGGAGAACATTATAACCCATAAATCATGGGTCTTCAATAGCTCGTGGGAAGAAGCACATTTGGAAATGATCAAAAGACAAAATGACTATGGAAGTCCTCAAAAAAACACCTCTCGTACTCACACCAGCTAAGAGGCACAACCAGAAAGGAGCAGACATTTATAAAACACTGCAATGTTTACAAAGGGTTAATAATTCAAAGAACAATATTCTGTTATTCAGTGACCAACTAGTTTACCATGCTCCATGGAATTAAGTAGTTTCAGTCCAGTTTCTAATAGCCAGGAATCCATCTGGCAAAAGTTACCAATTTATTTCTCACTTACCTGCAGTGCTGTTGGCTGTCTCAATCATGAAGTAAAGTGTGAGTGGATGTGGATAACAGTTTACCCTACACTCCCTACATCTTGTATCTCTATATCACAAACCCATTTTTAATTTTTTAAAGGTGCCTGTACTTACCCGCCTTGAATTTAGTTGAAAGGACTGTGAATGTGATATTTTCATACACAAACTACCTTATTGATAAAAGTAATCTTGGCATAAAAGTAGAATAGAACTACAACAATAAAATACAACTTAATGTTACTATTCTATATTACTGTTATTACAAAACAGATATCATTAATTATTACTAATTATTTTAATGGTAAATATTTTTGACAGACTGCGGGCATGCACTGCAACATTTAACTGATTGCAATCACTAAGATTCCTCTATGGATAAAACACTGAGGTCTCCAATTTGGGGATTCAAACACAACTTCCCAGAGCTCTGCTTCAAATGAAAATTCTCCTGCAGCTGCCCATCAACCAGCACCTGACCTTTATAAACCATGGGAGAAACAAAGAGACATGCTTCCCAGTTCCCTATCATCTGCAGATGGGCAAAGAGTTCTGGCAGCTCACTCACTAACTCCTGCAAATTTTGCATTACAAAATCAGTATTCAATGCAAAATACAGGAGAGTAGAATAAGCACATATGTCACAGATTGTAAAGGTGCCAAAGATACTTTAAGCAGAGGAAAATTGCCACTGAATTGAAAATTGCCCATGCCACTGAAGTCCATGGAGTCATGGCGCACTCCTTCCTTCCTGAACACTGCATTATCCCCTCCCCTGAAACATGGTTTCCTCTGGCAGGCTCCAAGATTTATAAAGCCCTCACCTGGTTTTCAAGGGCTGAAGGAATTACTGATGCTTTGTAATCAGCTCATGGTAAGGAGGCCAGTGTGGTTTCCCTGATTTACTTGGATTTTGGTCTGGAGTCTCACTGTACTTTCACCTGCATTTTACTTTCAGTTCTGGATTCTTTCCAGGATAAAGATGCAAAGTCAAGGTGGTATCTTTCCTGTCCAGCCACCTCCTCCCTTTTGGTAAAACGTTAATATACTGACAAGTCTGATATACAGGAGGACGCCAATACACTCTTAACATGGACAAAGTCAAACAACAGAAAATATTTTGCAATTTGGCATTCTTCCCCCCACAAATATTCCTGTGTAAATGGTTTCCCTTTAATTCTCAAAAGTATGTCTTTTCAATAGAAGTCAGTTTATTTTTGCCTGCTGTTAATCTATGTATAAACTAAATCTCACCTTGCCGACTCACAGAAGCAATTGCCCCCTTGGTCTGGCAAGGCAGCTCAGAAAAATAGGGAGAGCAGGACTTCTCCTTCATCTATCTATGCATTTTAGTGGCAACTCATGCTTGGCTGAGACTGGTCAGCTGTAAGAGACTGATGAGAATTGTCTGAAATACTTCTGGTTGAAAAATATATAAATCAAAATTACTGGTAAAACAACAGAGATGTATGTGACACGTATGAAATATAGAAATAACCGAGAAAAATAAAAATAACCAAAGTTCCAGCCTAGGACTCTCACAATCTAAGTTTTCCAAATAATATAAATGTCACAAAACATAAATACACAAAACAGTAAGCCAGTGCACTGCAAGGTGACAGTATTCTGTCTAGAGAACAGTAAGGGTTAATTTTCTTGAAGAAGTTTAGGGGGCCATGAAAGTTGTGAATTTAAATTCACACCAATTTGAAATGTTATATTAAATAACGCACAAAGTTAATTTTGTTTGCATTTCTTACTGACTACTATTCCTGTTCCAGGTTCCTCTTTACAAAGGACAGGCACATCAAGGAAGCAGCACCCAGGAAAAAAATTAAGGGAAAAACATTAGTGGAATGCAGCAGGTCTGGGGGAGAGACACATTTATGCAGAGAAAGTGCTTAAGCAGGGACACTGGTGCCTGTGTCTATGGGTACATAGAGAGGTTTGGTGAGCGCATGCCTGGGCAAGGAGGATTTGGTTATGGTCAGAATTTGTGAGTGACAGCCATGTGACAGCTGGGAGTCAGCAAAGATTTTGTAGGGATGGAAATTCCTGAGACGAGACACACGACTGCTCATGCGATCTGCATGTGCCTATCGTCATGCTATATTATAATAGCTGACACCATGGTTTACCAGTTTTCCATAAGAGAGGCTATAAATTAGGAAAAGGATTTGAGGCTCACTGGATGAGAAATTAAAGTCATAACGTTTAAAAACAAAGGGATAAATATAACTTCTTTTCGTGTTATTGAAACAAGCGAACAAAGATCTCCAGTCAAACCACACACCACCAGTAAAGCCTGCATTTCCATTATTTACCTTTAGTGACAGGTTATTATCTCCTTAGAATATATTTTTTTCTTACTGACTTATCTTAAAAGGTCTGAATCCTACAAACATTCTTAATTTTTGGTATGGAACAATCCCACTGATTATTCACGTACTGTAGCTATTCCTACACTTTCAGGATCAGGGCCTAAGTCACAACGTACAATTAAGCAGAGGATTTTCCAAAGAACTGTTTCATTTGCCCTTCTGGAGGTCTTATACGGACGTGAAGCCAGTGGAGATGTGCATTTAAATCAAACCTGAAAAACCAAAATACTTTCCCTTTAACACTGAATCCAAGCCAATACAGTATCACATGACCTTTACCGTAATTTCTATTAAAATAATTTCATGTCTGGTTGCTTCTGCTATCCTGGCTCATTTGTATTGTTTACAACAAGTCATTGCTCTCGACAGTTAGTGGTGGCTGAATCCATGGTTACCAGTTTTTACATTCACTGGTTAAATGGAATGCAGCTCTTCAGTGGGGTTTCATGGAGAAAGCTCTTAAGAAATCACAGTCCAGCTATCAATCAGGCTAACCTGGGAGAAATTAATCTGATAAGCAGAAGTATTGCTGTGTATGAAAAATTTATTGAAAGGGAGCTCAAGGCATTTATTAGTTGCAGTTGCCAAAGTGGACACCTTTGGGTCAGACTTAGTACAGGGAAGACTTGGGTTATGAGGTCTATGTCTGACATTCATCCATGTTGTGCCTCCTCTGGCGCTCACTGCTAATACAACTATACTGTTCAAGGGTTTAAAAAAAATAAAAATCTCAAACACTTATTTCACCAGAAATGTGCTCAGAATATAAATAGTGCTTAAATACAGGTTTAACCAGACTGCAGTCCCGTCAAAGTAACTTAAACAGACACAGACAAGATAGTAAAACACAAAATAGACAGCCTTGAGTAGAATCCAATTAAGACAAAAAACACCCCAAACAGAGCAACATTGCTAACGACTAAATTAAGCCTGCAAACAAATATATTTTATTGCCACCTAAGAACAATACAGCCTAATTCCGTTTGCCTTGTTATTTATAGTTTGGCGTAGGGTGGGGTTGCCAAAATCAAAGAGCAAAGCAGAAAGTTATTTGCAAGATGGACCCCCAAATCCCTTAAAAATGCCTAAAAACATAAGAAAAGTTCTTTACAGTTTGATGGCTACAATATTTGTCCCACAAGCTACATGACAGCAACAAATAGTTAAATCAAACATATTACTACCAGCTCATCTACTGCAAAGTCACTGTATCAGAAGCCCGAATTGATTTGTTTCCTTAGAACAAATTGAAAATGAATGTAACATAACATCCGAAAAAAGAAATCCCTCCTGCTCTGCTAATCGGATATCATATAATGGTTGATTGCAGCTTTGCACAGTGCTATTGTTGCCTATATTATACATACTTACAGGTTCTGGGTTCTTCCAAGAGTTTGGTGCAGTTTCAAGGACAAATGTCTTAAGGAAGTCTTTCTACTGTGCAGCAGTGATCCTAGCTCTGATCTCATTACATGAGCAAAGTGCTACTGCTGACAATATAAAGGAAACTTCCTGCGTGAAGAAGAAATCTTGGAAAGTCTCAGGGTTAAAAAGGCTGCTTAAATGTGCTGCTTGATTTGCTCCCTAGTTGTGTATACACAGTAGCAGCTGATCTCTGTTTGCAGCCCTGCAGAAAGAAACCTTTGCTGAAAACCAATGGCATCACATTTCAGTGGAGCTACTGCCAGGCTCTGGAGAGCAAAGCAACCTTTGACAACTTCACCCAGTTCAAACCACCAGCATTTGCTGCATGTCCTGCAGGACTTTTGAAATTGTATATTTACTGCATTATTTTCATTAATGCCACTCTGAAATCCTGCATGCCAGGCAGCCGTGATACAAGCAGAAGTCTCCCTCACTGTAATAGGAGGTTCTGACTGTGTCAGGACTGTGAACTGCAGAATTCACCACAGTATCTTTTGCTTTGTCTTGATTGTGGCATTTGCAGATGAGAAGCTGCTAGCTGCACTCAAAAGCATTTTCTGCCTCAGAATTTCTAAATTAAGTGCAACAGGCATCCTGTTTATCCTAAATTAATCCTGAGCCTGCCCTGCATCAGTCACGCACTGCTCAGTGCTTTTTTTTCTGACACAGAGTACAAATCAAAAGATTCGGGAAGTGAAAGGCGGCTCATTCTTTTCATTTAGTATTTTATCTAGAGTCAGATCTAGCCTGGTCCCTGTTGGACTAAAACCATGGAGCACAACATCCCAAATTCTGCAAAATTTCGTATTCTGACCAAAGCTTCAGTGTGGCTTCAAATATTTGTTAGTGCCCCCTTAGCTCCTGACTTGGCCCTCCAGAACCAAACCAGGGATGGGCAGAACCTGCACCAGCTTCTGCAGCTCTTACTGTTGTCCAAGCAAAATGGAAAGACCAGAAAAGCAACATTTAAAAAGAATACATCTACTAGAACTATTTCAACTCCTAACTGGGAAGCAATACTCCAAACACATCCTCACATTTGATGTTAAAGAATTATCAATAATTAATTCAGATGTAGTTGTTTCACCATTTAGCCCAGGGTGTTTCTCCAAAGAGCAACTGGGACCACACATTCCCCTGGCACTCAGTCAGAGCATGACCATAGAGCTTGCATGCTGCTTCCCAAACAGGACCTACTTGTCTCTCCAGGACAGACAGAAAACCTCAGAAACAAAATTTAGAAGAATCCCTTTTAAAAATGCACCATTGCAGGATTTGGTTAGGAGGAGTTGAGGTTTTTTTCCTGGGCATTTGTGAAACTGATTAATCACCACCCTTTTTTCCCCTCAGGCACTATGACTATTCTAGCTACTAGTATATTGCGTGTTATTTCTTTAATATTTTGAACTTTATTCCAAA
This sequence comes from Hypocryptadius cinnamomeus, assembly GCA_013400635.1. NCBI lineage: Eukaryota > Metazoa > Chordata > Aves > Passeriformes > Zosteropidae > Hypocryptadius > Hypocryptadius cinnamomeus. The sequence continues at coordinate 13,374 of VYZP01029773.1, forward strand.
GGGCAGAAACCAAAACTGACAGTACATCAAGACAACACGCTCTGTGATTCAAACAGCAAAATAATTGAGATCCTGTGCATACACAACATCCAAGTCTGAGTATGCACGTTGCACACGTGTGCACACACTCATTCACAAGCACAAACAAGCGTAAGGGCTTGTGGCCCAATTTTCCGAGACACTCATAGTTCATGTCCTCACCTCCCTTCAAACCAAAAAAAGGTAAGAAGAAGCAAAATCTGATCAGTGAAACATCCAAAATCATTTCTGTTAAAAGTAGGCACCATTTACAGGAGGGTAACCATATTGATTCAACATGCTTTTCTCCCAAATTTGTCTCTCTCCTTTGGGAGAAGGATCCTGTCCACCCCTGGACTGTGCCACACCAGAGAAATGGAAGTGTGTGGTGGCATCGTCAGGTTTAGTTTTGCTCTTTTCCCTCAAGGGACACTGCAAGGCAGCGACTCAAAATCTTGGCTATGAGGCAGGGCTCACTGTCTGCCTGCATCACCTCCAACACATAACCTCACCTTTCCCTGCCTAAACTGACACCACCACATTTAATGCATGTTGCAAAAGCACTGCTTCTGTCCCTCTGTTGCTCAAGCTGTGAGAAAGGGATTGCATGCTTGAGAAAAGTAAGGACTAAAGCTCACAGCTGTGCATCCTGCTCCCAGATGTGCCATACGAAGGGCCATGAGTGACCTTGAACTGCCTGCTCTCTGTGCTCCAGTGCCCAGCCTGCTGCCCACACTGCACAAAACTCACTCACAGCACTTGCCCACCTGGTCCCTTTTGACTCTAGCATAGCAAAAGAGGGGTTTTTTTCTGTTGGAAATTCAGCACAAGTTGCCAGGTGAAATTCAAGGCACTAATTTAAGACAAGCGAAAAAAGTTAAAATCCCAGTGGAAGCAGGAATTTCAGTGAATGAAGTTTCCTCCTCAACAGCCTCCAAATACCCAACTGTCAGCACAGAAAAGCTGAGACTTCTGAATGCTGCATGAGCAGTAATACGACCATATCCAGTAGTCCTACCCCACACAGACCCACTTTTCAAGGCTGGAGGACATCCACTCCAAGTTTGACTCCAGTCCTCCCTACCTCTCTTATATAACTGTGCACCTTTGGCACAGCTGGGTCAATACAAATCCAGGGACACAGCTCCTTCAGCTACCTTCTTTTGTACAGGTCCTGAACATGGGACAAACTGGAATTGCAAAATCTTTCTCCTCCTAGCCTTCCCAGATACACCTCAACCTGTAGCACCCTGACTTCCCTTTTCTCTCCCTTCCCATGTTCTCATTGATACATTGCGTTGTATCCAGCAAGGAGAATAGAGACAATTCAAAGCCTGTTTTCCAACCTTCTGAAGGCAGGGTAAAGTAGTCTGGGTATTAAGGCCGGACCGCAAAAGTATGTTCAGAGAGGATGGGGAGCAAGAGCTAGGACAGAAATGAAGGGGAGGCTGACCCTGAGCTTATGTGATGTCAGAAGCTCTAGGTCTCCATCCCTCCCATCCCCAGTGGAAAGGGTGGCCCTTGGAAGCCAACCCCACTGCCTGCTCTTCTCAAGACTCAACTAGTACAGGTGTCCAAGATGGGCCATGCCCTGTCTTCCTGACATCTGTCATTTGTAACAATTCAGAAAGCTTGTTTAATTCAAGACGGCCTTAAAATTCAAACATATCATCAAGAAGACACTTACAGCTAATACTACAAATGACTAAACCAGAGCAAATTCTCAGTTTTTACGCGAATATTTGTTTTAGATTTTAAAACCTTGTTTCCAGCAGTCGAGTAATAAGAGACATGCTTTCTCATTTAAAAAGAGGCTCTTGTAATTAAAGAGGAACAACTGAAGGTAACTGCAACGAAACAGAAGTCCAGCAAAAGCATAATGACACTTTTCAAGTCACACCTTACAGCTAGTCTCAAGACGTTCAATAAGCAGTATCAGTTTTAATTATCAGTCTTAGAATCCAACAGTACACAGAGACTCCAAGAAACATATCCTACCTGTTTTATTCAGACACTTAGGACTTTGATTAAATATTACATCTGAAACTGTTTATCTAGACCTGTCTGATTCCTGCACAGGTCCCGAATGTGTCCTTTCCTCCGTCTATCCATATACATAATAACTGTGACTACAGGATTTTCTTTTTAACTTTTAAATGCACATGGAACCTAATCAACATATGGAACACCTTCTCTATTCATCACAAAATGAGTGGCTAAATTCTTCTCATTGAAACTCCTCCATAATAGTTGCTTTTTCCTTTTCATCTATCAAGACTTTAAACCAAAACTAACACAATCATCAGGAATGGTGTATGCCTAAACTACTTGCTGTTCCCATTAGATACTCTGCACTACTCAGTCATTCAAGATTCTCTGTCCCATTGTATTAAATATGCTTGTATTTTCTGCTATGAGTACCATTAAAATTGTTTGGGTTTTCACACTGTTCTTATCTTTTATTTGCTCTCTAAAATATCCAGCAAGCATTGAAACCAGTATAGGTGATAATATAGATGTGAATATCACCATGGAGGCATCACGATAAATTTGACGTTGGGAATAATTTATTCAAGGTATCTAGATCCAATTTAAATTCTTTTCCAATCTTAACTGACCCTTCATAACCAGATTAACTTAAACGAAGGTGTACAGCTTCATGCTACACTGGTAAACCACCCTAACTAGGAAATAAATTTTCAGTGATTAAGTTGAATTGTTCATACAAAACGCCAGCTTCAGCTTTTCACCCATACAAAATAGCTTGGAAAATATATACTGCATGTGTTTATTATAGCTACAGTTGCTATGAACATCTATAACTCTCCAACAATTTCTTTGATTTATGTTCAAAAACATACAGGGCATGAAATGATGCCTGCAACCTTACATTTCCCTCAAGAACATTGTGGGGAGAAGATATATTCCAAAACATCATGTTAGATTCCTTGTTATGTCTCCTTTTTAAAATAAATGTATGATAATCAATTACACATGCTTCAAAGCAACTGCCACTAGATTCCCCAACAGAAAAGCTGTTTGAGAAAAGTTCCATTTTCTTTCCCCTAATGGTCGAGTTATAATAAGAGATCTTGCCTAGATATTAAAGGAAAAAAATGTATTGTAAAGGATAAGCCTTGCTCCACTTGTATATGCATGCACAGGTTTGTGCTTGCCTGGACTTGACTTAGAACAAGGTTTTCAGAGAAGTAACATCTCCACTGATCAACATGCTAAAAATGGACGTGTGTGTGAAGATCTTGCACCTAATCTGCTTGTCATTTATGCTTGTAGTAATCCAAATGATGTCAAGAGAATGACACAGATGATAAGTTAATGTATCAGGCTCAACTTCCCTTTCAACCTCAATATGCAAAACATCCCTTTAAGAAGTCCACCCAGCTGTAGCCTCCACTAGAAACAGAAACCCGCAGATGTTTATAGGAATATCAATTAAGCTGAATGGGAGCTCTGCCACTAATGCTGGTGCATGTAAGATTGGACTTTGCAGATCTGCCTGAACTCCACGCAGTGGCTGAAGTGCACATTTTCTCCGGGGTATTGAGGCCAGTGGGTTATATGCCATTAACAGGTAAGCATAATATGGATGGTATTTTCATGAGTCTCATGGCTCTGGCACAGGGACAAGGGCAGCATCCCCAGGCAGCACCCTTGCCCACGGTGGGAAGACAGGAGCAGCCAGGAATGCATAGAGTGAGTGCATGGACCACCCCCAGCACAGAAAAGATCAGGATCTACTGCCTGCCCTGCTTCAGGTAGTTTGTGCTGCCTGCATCCCAAACAGCGAGCTGCCATTCCCTGTGTCCTGGGCATTTAATTCAATCCTTGGGTTACACTGCAAACTAAAGAGCTGACAACCAAAATAGAAAACTGGACTAGAAACTAGATGGTACAAGCCCCTCTAAGGAGGATTGGCACCTGCTGACACTCAGTTTCCAGCAACTATGGAATAAGGTGGATGTGTGACTTGTTTTATGGCCCTGTTCACCCCTGTAAGTGTGCAAAATTTGCATGCCAATAGGGAGATGGAAATAAATTCACTCATTCTACTCTTTTTTCCCCCTTCTATTTTCTTTGACTCAAACCCTCAAAGAATGAAAATTCACAGGAGGGGAAATACAGGCTTGCACCCTCTTTGGCCCCCAGTGCTATTTTATCCATTACTAAGGAAGCCAAGGAGGAGGAGGAGGGGAGAGGACTGGACATGCGCACCTACTGCCCATGCAGTCCCAGCAAGATAGCATCAACAGTTGTTCTCCTATTTTCACAGTGGGAAATAAGCAGGTACCAGCTGTATTGGAATAATCAGGAGGAATCTAGGTCAAAATCAAAGCAAGACTGCTCTGTCCATTTCACAAAACTCACATGCAAACACAATACCCATGTGAAAACAAAGAAGTTATTTGTAGCAGTTATTTCTGTTAGGATTGCTAAACAAGCATGCAGACATTGGCCTACCTTGAGTAAAAGGCACTATTCCTTCTCTGTGACTTCTGAAAAGGCATTCAAAATCAATATAAAATTGCAATATTAGGAAATTTTATAATCATTATTTCAAAAAAGCAGACTTGAAAGGGTCTCTTGTTCATGGGTAAATCTTCAGTTAGTTTTTCTAGTACCGGTGGTTCAATCGAAAGATTCGCCAACTGCCCCCTGGAGAAAACTGAAGATCTGCATTTAAATGGAGATATAGTATTTCCAAATGCACGGTACCTGCAAGGCAGATACTGTCAAGGTTTCTTAGTGAGTGGATCTCAAATTGTATTAGGTACATTTCAGTGCCATAACTATCCCCATTTCATAGGACTGGTGCTATTTCCATATCATTTTTTTTCCTGTGTGTGGGCTTTGCAATATTTGTCCTGGTAAGACAAAATTAAACCCCCATCCACAACAAAGCCCTCACATAGCAACAACAAGGAATTAAAACCTTATGCATAATTTTCTGATGGGGATGATGAAGACTGTATTAGATGGCTTGACTGAAAATCTTAAATAATTGAAAACTCTGATGACTTAATAGAGTAGCGAGCTTGGTTTACAATGCAGCCAATTTAGAGCCATAAAAACACCGTGTAAAATGTTTATCTTGTGGTTGACCATTACATATCCTATTTATTATTCCAAAGTATTTCAACAGCATTTTTCTTCATCAATGTGGCTGCTGGCATTTAGCACCCACTTGCTAAATTCACGTGATTTTCCTGGAACAGCTTTAGGAAAAGAAAACAAAAAATTAGCAGATCACTACAAAACTGTTCCTTGTTACTATATGCCTCTTTTTCACATTCGGACTTGAACTGACTTCACGTGCTGCAAAATACATTTGAAATCACCGAGGCTAAAATATAATAAATCAAAGCCATATTCGTGAAGTTGAAAAGACTGGTGCAGCTACTGATCCTGCCACATCAGAGAACCAAAAAAAAAAATCAAACCTCATGAATACTTTGTTGCTAATGTATATGAGTTCAAAGAGCAGTGTTCCTCTTAGGAAAACATCTTAATTTTCATATCAGAAAATCACCCTAACCTTCCAGAAAAGTTTTTACGATTATGCAAGGAAGGCAGAGAGAAGGTTTAGAGTGCAAAAGACACTCGTGATGGGTTTCAGACACGCAGGCATTAGTCCAGGCAGCCTCTCGCTGAAATTCAGGTTGCAATTGAAATGTCCCTGTAAACAAGGTTACTGAGAACGGCCCAAGATATCCTTCTCAGCAACACCTTCACCAGGAGCCCTTCAGCTGTCTACTTAGTTTGTTATACCTTATCTCACAGCCCTGACATCCTAATGCTGATTCAAATTCGGGATTCAAAATGAAAGACGAAATATCTCTAAGATCACTTAATATTGAAATACCATTGCAGTAATAAGTGGTGCCAGGTTGGAGATATGGATATAGTACTCTAGTGGTAACCTTTTAATTTCTGACAAAATACTGTGGATTAACTGTGATACTGCACAGATAGTTAATGCAATTGATTTGTTTTCCTTATTTTGATAATGAGCACACTGAATGTCGTGTTTACCTTCTCCTGCCCCCAGCACATTTTTAAAGTCCTCTAAAAGGAGACTTCCCATATTCCTGTACAGACATGAAACACCTCACACCATGCAGCCCCCCTCCCCAGCACACTGAACCCCAGCTACCCTGATGCTCCCAAGACAAGGAAGATCATAACCACATGAGTCGCTTCGTCATTCTAAGTCTTTGACTATTTTCAGTGGAAATGCAATGCACGCACCATGTATAATCTAATGTAGGTTATATTGTAAACTACTCCCATTCTGAAAGTGAGGGTAGGCATGCTACACCAGAACATTTTGTCCTCTGAAATAAAACAGGGGAGTAACAATGAAATGTATCAAGCAAGTTCCGTATGTTGTATTTTAAACAAGGTAGCTAATAAATGCCTAAAACTTTGGTGGGTTTTTACAAAGGGCACTTGGATTTCCCTCCCAGTCACAGACACTGACAGGTTGAAGTGCGGG
>VYZP01029773.1:21376-38552 GCA_013400635.1 Hypocryptadius cinnamomeus
GGCGGCGCGGGGCGCAGGCATGCGTTCATCTCCGTGTCTTTCATTTTACCTTCAGGGTGACATTCAGTGCCGGGCGAACCTCGCCGGTCACCGCCACGTCCCACCTGGAAAAAACACAAACAAAACCACGAAAAAAACAAAAAAACCAACAAGAACAACAACAAAAAAAAAGGCGACTGCCGAAAAGGGGGGATGGGGAGAGAGAAGGTGCCGGCCGCCCACGGCTGGGATGCGGGCGGCGGACGGGACACCTCGCCCAGGGGACGCGGGGACACACGCGCCGCCGGCCGCCAGCAGGCCATGTGCCGAGCGGCCAGCGGGGGCGGGGGAACGGGCACCGCACACACACACACAAAATCAGTAAGTTAAAAAAAAAAAAAAAAGAAAAGCACACGGAATGCCGGAGGAGGCCGGGCGAGGAGCGAGGATGCCGCACCGCTGCTGCTGTGCAGGCCCGGCGCCGCGCCCCCCCAATCCCCTGCAAGGCTCTGCAGGGGAAGGCGGGGGAGCCCCCAGCGCACAGCGCCCCACGGCCCCGCCGGGAGCCGGGCTGCCCGGGGGCTGCGGGCCGGGCAGCCCGGGCTGCACTGGGGCAGCCGGCTGCGCAATGGCGTCGCCGCCGAGGAGAGGCAAGGGGTGGCGCAGAGCCTGGCGCGGCTCGGTGAGGGGAGCCTGAGCCATCGCTCCCCACCTCTGCTGCTGGGGCAGCCGAGCAGCTGCTCCCTAAAGCAGGAGGGTTTGCGTTAGAGCAGATCGAGCCGGGGCCTGCGGCAGCCCCGGGGCCGCTGTGAGCGCCGAGCAGGCTGGCAGCGCTGTGCCCGGCCATGGCAGCAGCCTCACGCATCCGCTGCCCTGGGTTCGTGTGCTTCTCAAAGCCAGATCCTGCACATCTCCATGAACGCTCCCACTAAATTCCGAGGGCATTTTCAAGTGTGAGACTTAACTCGCCTGCAAAAGTATTCCCAGGACTAGGCCTCGCTTAAACTATCCATGGCAGCCTGAGTTTAAGTGCCTCCTCATCTAAAAACCAATTGTTATCCACACATTGGATCCCGAACTGCTGCAACACCACACCACCTACTCTGTGACCGCAGAGCGTCCCAGCAGAGCCCTGAGACAAGTTTCCCTCTTCTGTGTTGCTTTTCACACCACCTATTATAATAACAAGTTACAACATCTCCAATGCACAGGTAACTAGTGCAGCAGAATCTATGAAGGGATGCATGTAGCAGGGCTGAAACTAAATTATTTTTTGCAACTGCCTCTTTTCAGCCTTAATATTAGCATTAATACTTTCATTTTCCTCATTTAAATACAATAAAAGGAAAATTGCCTTTGCTTAATATTGTTACTACTCAGGTTTTGCAATTCCAGTTTTTATAAGGCGATAAAGTCAGGGAGAAGTTAGTGTACACCTTTTCTGTTGCTGGGCTCAGTGCCTTCAGTGGCAGCTATGATGGGATCACCTACTGCAGCTGGGAAAAGAATTGGGGAAGAAAGAAATCATTATTGGAATATCGTACAGTCCAAGCGTCATTTTCAGAAGCCTGAAATTGAAAGCACTGGGTTGTGGGAGTTTTTTCTTTTTGAACCCAAGCTACTCAGGATGCTTTCTGGCTTGGCTAGAAAGACAAGTTTGCTACACGTTTCTGTTCTGGAATAATTTTGAACTTTTAATCTAAATTCTTACCTGTCTTAACTCTACTGTCTCAGCAGAGTATATTACTGATATATGTTTTTGTTAGACTTGAAAAGCAGTGTGTACAGCTTGATTGTTGTCTGTATTTCGCCATTCATTTTTAAGTGAGACTCTTTTGATTGATATGAGGAATTTGTTTGAAAGGATGAAGGGTATGGCATAGCTACCCAAGATGCTACCAAAATTGCACCATACCTCAGCTAACAGAGATTTTTCGTTGTGATTGTCACACTTTTAAAAGCGCGTGAGTTAATCAAATTGCTATTTTTGGAATGCACTTAAAGGAATATTAAAATGCATTAATTTCATTAAAATAAATGAGCAGATAGGTAACAAAACAAGTATCAGCCAAATAAGCAAGATCTCAGCTATGAAGCCAAATCCAGCCCTAGTGAAATCATCTGAGTTGTGCTTGTCTATAGCACATTTAATTTGGCTTCTGCAGTCACACAGCTGACGCTTTATTTGGTTTTCAGAGGTGTGTATATTAAAAATGTGCGAGCCACGCTGCTGCTCCAGCATGATTAACCACTGAAGTGAAATTCACCTGGTTCCCATTTAGCTCTGCTATGCAGTCCTATCACGCATGCAGTTTTTGGCGTGCATACACACCTGAGATGCAGAGAGGTATTCCCAGCCCCTGTGTCAGTCTAAGGGTTGTGAGTTGAGTCTGAAGTGAGGGTGTGCTAAGCTGGATTTCAGCACAGGCTCTTCACAGCCAGCTGCATATATACGCTCCAGTTAATAGGCTGTACTGGAGTCTGTGCTACCATCTTTCATTACTGCTGTTACTCATGCCAGTGAGAGTAAAGGAAGGATTGGTGTGTCTGTAATCACATATTAATTTGCTATGTAGATATATCCTAAGAACCTCTCAGCCCAGGAAAATTATACTGGAATAAAGTTGGATGTGAATGTAAAGCAGAACTGTGTTCAGATAGTTTATTCATTCTGGAATGACTGAGCTGTTTCCTGGTTTCACTTAATCCACTTTCAAAGTGGATTAAGGTAATTCAAGAAACTGGATTCTTACACTGGCATAAGAGTTGTCTACACATGGGTTTAGTCGAACACAATTACTGCAGTGTACCTAATAAGTGTCTTGAAATAACTTGGTGTGTAGACAAATCCAGAGTCCCACAGGTGAAAACAACAGAATTTAGTAATTTTGTATGACGTGGGGTTAATTTAGCCCAACATTTGACCTACTTCTTTTCTCATGAAGCATATTTAATTCATTACAGGTTTTTCTTCCTCAGTGAAATCCCCACAACAGAAATGTATTTATGATCAGTTTCAAGACAGCAATGCCATATGCACTCCACTAAAAATAAACAATTTAACCAGTATATACTCTAAATACCTTCTCAACTGCCCTAAAGAGGAGAAAAGGTTCTTTACTGGAAGAAATACCAGCTTCTCAATCATAAATATTTTGAGTGGGTTGTTCCAAAGAAAAGGTAAACAAACCCCAAAGCTCTGCTCTGCCCTCTGAGACACCCATGATCCATTTGACTGCATTCCATTCATAGCAATAGCACTCAGTCTGACTCAGCAATATTAGTTCCTGAATGAAGAACCTCACAGACTCACACAGAAAGGTTTGCAGAACAAGAGGGCCTTCAGGAGGCACCTTAAGATTAGAGAGCTAATTTATAGTTTGCTTGCAGAGGTCTGAATCAGGGAGAAACTACCTGAAATCCAGGCTGCCCCTGCTCTGAATCAGGTGTATTGCATCACTGGCAATACAGGAAAGTGACTGAACTGATAATGAGAACATATAAGATGTTTTGTGACCTTGTGCCAAGCACAAAGTTTGTCAAATGTCATTCAGTGTCATTCCATGCCACAGACATCCATGGAAGAGAGGTGACTCTCTAATGTGAATGAAGCCTCCTAAACTTTAAAATTAAGACTGTTTGTTGGTTTGCTTTTGTCAAAGGAGATGGCGGGGCGGGGGAGGGGATGGAACCAAACGAAAACTAGATGAGGTAGAAATTGTCTAAATTCAGGTAGTAAACAAGCCAATTTTTTGAAAGAAGCATAAATATAAAAGCCAAATGATACAAATTGCTGACCCTTTAAACATTGACATAGGAAAAGCCATTACAAGCTATGAAGATGAAAAAATCCAACTTCTACTTTGTGTCAAAGACTGCAATGTGTCACACATTACAGAGGGTAACCTGGAGTCTTCCCTTACACAGGTAAAGTAGTCCCAGCTATTCTGTGTAACAGGCAAGGGTACTCACAGGATTCTCATTTTGTGATTACAAGCATGGCTTTGCCCTCCTGTGCTTGTCTTGGTTAAGGATATAGGGAATGGATTTCACCTACAACTCCCTCATGCCAAACCTGTTTATTTAATTAAGAATAATTTTGGTAACAAAATAAATATTGACTGAAGAAGGTAAACATGGAGAAATATAAATGAGAAATCAAGTACTTAAATTCTGTGGTGCTGAATGACATTGACCATGGGTCTTGATATTAAGGCTCAAATATTATGCCTGGTATTAAACTCAGATTGAAGGCAATGAGAGTTTTATAGGAGCATGTCTGATCTGAAATCCTACTTGAATGAAAAAATGAATTGGATTATTATCTGCTGAGGGACCTCTGAGTCTTGGATCCACCTGCTGTGCTGGGGTATCCTGGCTGTCCCCCACTCCTGTCATTACAGGGGCATTACTCATCCAGAGAGGAAGGTGTCCTAAATGCCCAAGACGATTGGCACAGCACATGCAGGAGGAAATCTCAGTGCGCAGCCAATGCCAGGCAATGAAGGATCCTCCGTGGGAGTTGGTTAGTAGTGCCAATGTTTGATATTTGTCGTAACAACCACTGACTGTTTTGGTTTTTGTTCTAACAATGTGAATTATGCATTAAACATTAATACAAGTGAGTGTACTTTCTTTTGATCTTCAAGCATAATCATTTCTAATGAGAGCTTATACATGAGCATTGAAACAAATCCCTGAGTCATGTGAATTTACATTGGTTTTACTCTGTGGGAAAGATCCCACATAAGTTACTCATGTCTGTAAAACATAACATACTTACAAGAAAAAAATGAGCTTGCATTTGTCTGTTGGAACATAAATATCTGCGTAGACATTTGGCTTGTGCCAAAGTCAGTAATGAAACATTAAATGAAACATTAAAAAGTTAATTTATCAGAGATCAGGATTCAGGGTGGGGCCCTCAACTAATGTGAGATCCAAGTCTGCTCAGAATAAGGTCACCTCTTAGTTTCTCCCATCTGGCTTCTTGCAAGAGTTGAGACTAGTATCAGAGGAATTTGAACTAGTTCTAAGTAAAGGGATCAGAATTTGGCTTGCTTGATAGAGATAAGAGTTGCCAAACTGCCATCACCAAGTTATAATATGCCAATCCATGGCAGGCAAACTGTGCAGTGCTAGGTGGCACCTCTCCAAATGCCCTTGACAGCCAGTGTGGGCCAGACCCACTGTAGAACCTGCTTGGCCATGTTTAGTATCTGCATTTCTTAAAACAACAGTCACAAATGGTGCATTCCATAAAAACATAAACACTGTGGATTGTGCAACTGCCAAGACAGTTATTTAAAATGCAAACAGAATTTAAGCCCTTTCCCCTTTGACACACTGCACAAATATTAAACCAACAAGCGATTTTACAGTCTGCACTAAAGCAGCCGCGCTGCATGTGCAAGGGACAGGCAGCACACTGGGGAAAGTACAGGTGCAAACCAGTGTGTGATGGGTTCTGTTCCTGGGGGTGCAGGTACTCTCTACAAGATTTCCAGAATGCCTCTTGCCTTTCCAAACAGACCTCAATGCCAAAGGTTGCAGGAGGTGGCTGTCAGGAAGGTATTATATTAAATGGCAGATCGGTTCTGTCTATGATTAAGGTCATATCTCAGAAATTCTCAAAAGCCCATTAATGTATTTTATTCTTAATGTGTGAGTGCTAAAGGAGTCCTGGAAGCCAGAAATCCAGGATTACCCCACATAATTCATTGTTTTCACAGGAGGCTACAGTCATGCTCTCTGCTGCTTCCCTTCTCTTGTCTGAATAACCTTAAATGCTGATGGTACATCTTCAAAAGGAGAGTGGAAGCAGCCTATGCATAGAATAGTTTAAAGACTGGAAGAAGAGCAAACACAAAGCCCTTCGTCCCTGAACTTGAATTCTCCAAATGCTCTATTTTATATAATGACAGAGGAACTGATGTTATTGCAGTAGAGAAGAAAGCATCCAAGACACTCCATTATGGAACCCCAACACTGTTTGTATTAATTATCTTCCCTGAGGTTGCACAACTTCACCTGGCATGTTAAGTTAAAAGATGGATAGGTCAATATTGGGTCTTAAATAATTTTGGGTAGAAGGACCTCAACTCCATCTAGACCCTGCTTGAAGCCCATTGACATTATCCAGCTTTAAGAGTTCAGTGAGTCTTCTGACTTTTCAGAATGTGTCAGTACATCCCCAGGCACACACAAAAAGCTGTGCTTGCAAAGATGGGATAGATGCAGGTAAAAAAGGGTGTACAGAAGCATGTAGGGAGGCTTCTCTAAGCATTGGCCAGGGTGACAAAGCATGCTGGTCCATGGGTTCCCAGGCTGTATTCACAGCCCTGGAATGCCTGCTGGAAACACTCCCCTGTAATTTAGCTCATTTGGTGTGCATTAAGGATGCTCATTTCTAGACCCCTAAGTGAAATGTGATACTGAACTCATTCTTCCTCTTACAGCAGCAGGCCTCAGCAGATGGCCAAGAGGCCAATGGGAAGGAGAGAACACCAGTTTTAATCCAGTTGTTCATGATGGAAAACTATGAGAAAAGTGAAAAGATCTTATTCTGCAGACCAAGGCATTTACTTATATTTAACTGCCTAACCTCAGTCAGAGCCCTGAATTCCATTAGTCCATGTGAATGTTATGGTATGGTGAAGTCTTATTTGGTAATTACCTGGTCAGAGCCACAGACTAGAAACAAGATATGCAGCCAGTGAAAGCCCAGTGGAGTCATACCAGTTTATACTAGCTGAGAATCCAATCTTCAATTTCAAATTAAAAAATTGAGAACTTGCATTTTTCCATGGCAGTTTGGTCATGTTATACAGGGGGGAAAATAAGCAAGAAAATAAAAAATAAAGTTATAGCTATATATATATATATAACCAAGACAGAAGCAGAACCAATGTGAAATCTTTAGCAATGAAATTCTACATCCAAATTATTAGGTATTTCAGTGTTGGTGCCATTTGGATTACTGCTTAACTTTAGGGCAGCAAGGTAAGCTCATTTTCTTGCCTCTGTCTTTTCAGCCACCATTAGGGCTGCAACCTTCCCATCCTCCAGGGAGAGGGAGAGAAGTTACACAATGGGTGTTTTTCCATGGGTGGATGTCTAAATGTGAAGGGAAACAATTGAATTTTAATGACAATTTTGAGACTCTTGAAGTTAATTTCTGGGCAGTGCAGAAATTAGTGGGGCTTGCTGCTGCCAAGAGCTGCGTGTTCTCCTCACCTTCTGATGTTAGCAGGATTACAGGTCTCAGCTTTTGGCAGAAATAACTCCCAAAATAGTAGGTCCTTCTCTCTTGCCATCTCTCAAAAGGAAGAGCATGAGACCTGCTGCTGTCAGACCCAACCAAGTGTCAGTGAAGAGCAACAGCTACAAAAAACAGGGTAACTGCACCAGACTTTACCAGAGATGTGTTCTCATTAGGTATTTACAGCATTATCTGGGGTGGAATGGTAAATTTGTTAGGTGCTGCACAAAACATTTAACCGGAAAAAGTTCCTCCATCCAGAAGCACTACAAAAATGATTGAGGAAGGAGAGTGGCAAACAATGGGATATCCTGGGAAGAAAAGTACGCCAGTGATTACAGCAAAGGCAGCCAGCTATGAAGGCTTTTCCTACACGCAGGGTAACAATAATTCTGCCAAGGAGGCAGGTTATTTCCTTTTTAGCTCTGCTATTTCCACTGCATTACTGAATCATGGTTTCTTAATAGCTTACAAACATTAAGTTTAAAAAGCTTTAGGAACTTTGTCATACCTAAGACAAAGTATACCAATTTATCAATTTCTATAAAAATACGTAATCCAATAGGTTTTAGGGTTGTGGTTGTCAGGGTGGGGATTTTTAATGCCTTTAATAAAGAAGGGATGATTTTGGTATTGTTTTTGTCTTCTTAGATGATTCAGAAAGGAATATAATGGCTATTCCCAAAATCTGTACGTATCTAATTGTTGATAGCAAAGTAGAAAATAAAAGATGCTTCAAAATAGTGCCGGTCATTTAATCTGCTCTGTAGTTGGATGATAGAGTGTCAAGCATTTTCACCAAAAGCACAAGACCCACTACAGATGACTGTCTTTTCAATTTTGGGCTATGCATTTATAGTCCCAAACAGGTCATGGAAGGGTTCAGCCTTCCCCATGTTACCCCTCTGGTCAGATGGCAGCTCCAGCCAAAAGGAAAGAAGAAAGGAGGACAGCCATAGCCACCTGGCACTGCCTTTTTTTGCACAGCAAAAAGCAGGCAGGGGAGGAGGGACCTGGTACCCAGCCAGGTGTGGCAGCACTTACAAGCCAGGCTGCCAAGCTGGAGCTCATCCTCTGAATGGGATTCTGCAGGGGGAGGCACAGAGAAGGTAACATTGGGGAACTGCTTCCCTTGCAAAGAGCTCTGCGTCCCCATTTACCCTCTACCATGAGATGGCCAAGCGTGCTTCTTATTTGGCAGAAGATGTTCAGCCTTGTATTGAGTATGTTACTGTGTCCACCAGCCTGCTACACAGTGTACATAAAACATCTTTCAGTTACAGGAGAATTAAAAGAAGCATTAGGGAGACTCACATTACTGACTGATACCAAAGCATTTTTTTTCCTAACACTGTACCCAGAGTTTAGCTGTGTCCATTATTTCCTTCTACTCACTTATTTCTCCAAAAGTGATTTTACTTAGATCAAATTTTTGCACTGTACTGCTGGATACTATGGTATAGTTCATTGCTCTAGAACAATTTCACTGGTTTAGAAACTCCACCATAATGCTTTGACACTAGATTTCTGCTGAGAAGTAGAGGCACTAGCTCACAAACACACCTTCCAAGTCCTTATGGAGCCTTCCCAAGAACCTGTGTCATGCTTATCAGGCTTGCATGCACAGCTAAGTCTCTGTGTCCCTGCTCTGAACCCTTGGGACATGGGTGCTGGGTTAAGACTACAGAAAAAGGAAAAGCATGGCCACCATCAACAGTCAATCATTTTAATGGCTGTTAATGTAAAAACACATTCCTAACCTTACTTACTGCAGCCAGATATAGGGTAGGAGACATGGTTTTGCATGAACCAATTTATTTTTTCTTTTTAACTCTTCTGTATGTGTGATGATTTTTGAGAGACTGGTGTAGTACTGTTCAGTTGTTACGAGACTGCTGCTTCGCATTTCTACCTGTGCAGATGGGATATCACATTTCTGTCTAAGTTATGAGACCACTCAGAGTTAACATCCAGAAACAGTTTCCTCTATTCCAGCAGTAGCTGCCACTTCTCAGAGCAATTCTTTAGGTACAACAAGTCCAATAGAAATGGCCCTTCACTATTTTCCACTACAGCTCAGGTTTCCTGCCTCAGCTTTTATGCTGCTGTGAACATGTACAAAATGGGATGCTAGTTATCGTCCCCCTGCCCTCAGTCCGAGAAGTGCTATGCAAGAGTAATTCCTTCTGATTTCACATAATTCTGCTTTTGCACTTAGAAATACAGGAGTTAACAGTCAAGAAGTTCTTTGGGTACTGGAAAGATTTGGGTCCTTCAATCTTCATACAGGTGACCACAAGGTGCAAACTTTATAGACATTTGATGAATGAAGGGTTGCCACTAAATGAAAGCGTGTCACAAAGCTCTAGAGGAGATCATTGCAACAAGGTTTTAGGAGTTTGTGAAGGCACCGTGAAATGAACACATTTTATGAGGCTACAGCTTGTGTGTAGAAGGTATATGCAACCTGCTCTGTATGCCTAAAATGATCGCAAACATATCATGGGGAACTTGGGCTTCTGAGAGTCATTTCTCTCTCTGTGCCTCAGTTCCCTTATATGAAAGTCAGGATTATATCTTTGGTGCCCCTTGGATGAACAGAAAAAGTTCACCTCTTAAATGTCAAGCGTTACAATCAATCACAGGTTTACCATGTCTTTTTCTTCCTAATAATTTAAAACTATTAATATCAAAATAAGCCACTCAACAATTAGTAAAGATTGCAGAAGTCCCAGATTGTGGAACATAAATCTCAGTGATTTCAATGTGATGGATGGATGTGATGCCAGCCTCAGAGATAAGATTAGCTTCAATGTGATTTGAAAGATCCCAGAACTCCAGTGACAAATTATTTGTTCTGCATTTTCTGTTAGTTCAGGAAAGATCTATGCGAGTCCCAACACAGTGCCTATTGTTCCCTTCCACTTTGAACATTTTCCTATGAATGCTGCTTGCTACCTAACAAACTATCAAAAAAACTTCAAACCCCAGCATTCATTCTATGGTTGAATTTATTGTGTTTTCCCTCTTAAAGAATTTTTATTTTGAAATATTGATTAAAAAATTATTTGCCAGGTAATCAGAAAAGGAACTGTGATATAATCCAGTCATTATAGTCACTCTCACTTACATAGGTCTACTACAGGTACTTTCTTACATAAATGCAGTTATGCTTAAGGAAGGTTAAATGCTACATTTTCAGTAATTTCTTTCTTCTGCCAAGACAGATAATGTTGGATATATAAAGTTCCTCTTTTATGTGACACTTCCTTTAAAGCAAGTTTGTCCCCTTGAGTAAATTTTTCCTTGGCTGTAATGTGATATATACACACATACACACACACATCTGTGTCAGTCATAGATATCTACATTGATATATCACACTTACTTCACTGCAAGATGTTATTACAGATTGGAAAAAGAAAAACAAAAAGGACAAATTTCTCTACTCACTGTTCAAGAGTATTTGGTATCACTGAATTTAGAAGTGTAAATTCCTTTTTTTTTGCACCTGAATACACCACCCGCCTGAGCAGCACCTGATGTCAGTAGCAGTTCATGTATGTGTGCAACTGCAAAATCTTTTGATGTCCAGATGCCACTGGAAACCATCACTGGATTACAGTATTTTTTCTGACATATGAAAAAGATTCAATCAGCCTAAAAGTATTTAACACTTTATACAAAGACATGTTATGAAGAACTCCGAGTGTCTTTTGAAAAAGGAGGAGTCACTACCCTGTATCCTACTAAAATGCATGCTACTTCCAGTGTTTTTCAAGTAGGCAGAATGAATATGGAGGGAGGAGGGAAGAAAATTATTCAGAGAAAATTCAAGTTAGAAAGAGAAAAATATTTATAGTTCAGAAATCCGTGCTATTTTAATTCCTCATTTAAAGAACTGTTTTAAATTATAAATTGCAAGCCTGTTGTGGATATCTTGCTCTTCTTGTGTGAATACAAAAATATGAAAGAATAAGGTAAAAAAGATATTAAATAGTGATTTAATTTGTTCAGAAAGCATTGAGTGATAAGCATTTGCATGGAATTACATAGCTCAGTTCTACTTGAAAATTCTTCTAACTAGAAGAAAACATGCAATATCCTCACCCATTTTAACAGCCGTCATAAATGGATGTTAAGCTTAGCAGCAACAGTTCATCGGCAGCTTCCCAAGACTGGCATCAATGTAAGAATTTGTATTTTATATGAATGGGAAAAAACCAATCACTTTTAATGCTGTATTTGAATGAAGGTTTGAAATGGTTAAATGCAATATACCAAAGATGCCACTCACGAACGTGATAACTATTTCAGAGGAGAGGGAGGAGGGCAAACTTCCCACTGCATGATGAAAAATGTGAAAGTATTAAGTAGAAATATTTGAAGAAATTAAGGCCTGGAACTACAGCTTTCAACAAAGAAGATGATGTCAGTTCTGTGTATTCCTGCACAAGAAAACCAAAGTGCTGGCTGGGATTTCTGAGCATTTCCACAACCCAAACAGTAAGAGGAAGCTATTCAAAGTCAAAAGAGTTTCAGTGTTAACTGCAATGAAAACAGACCAGCGCCTTTATCTTAATCAGTTACTTAGAATGAACTGATACAGATTTATCATATTTTCTCCCTCTGTGTTTAGAGCCCGGGTCATGCATTACTGATGTATTTTCAAAGTCTCACACATGAGCAATAACATGCAATTCTTGCAAATATTTTGAGGAAGGGATTGCTTGTATTTTGCCAGTGCTGTACTTCAGGGTCATGAGTCACTAAGAAAATATGGAGAAATATTTATTTTTGTGCTTTGAATAAGAAGTCATTCGTGACAGAATATAAAAGTGGGGAGGTAGTTTCTAAGTTTATTATTACTACTCTATTTATTAAGAATGACAAACTTTGAAACAGTTGAAATACTTAGATGGAAACATGCCATTATCTCCAATATTTTCTGCAAATGTTCAGTCAACGTCCTAGTTGTACTCCTGTCCTGTATGATGAAATGAGCTCCAGCTCTCTCCATACATGTAGTAGCAGTAAGAAAAAATCTAAATGCTATTTATTCAGCAACTAAATCTTAGCCAAAATGAACTACTATTTACTATGGTTAGAGGTAATTTTACACATACAGTAAGCACATAAGGCACTTGTAACATTTGAAAGCCTGAGATTTGCATTATCCTGTAGGCTCTTGTAATTTTTTTAGCTATATACCGACAGAATTAAACATGGGCATTTACAGGAAAAAAAATGTAATTTTGCTGAGGCTGAGATAAGCAAATACAACAAAATAAATACGATATTAAAGTTGCTAATGCTCTATTCTCAACAAAATTCTTATAGTAACGTGCTCTCCTTTCCTTTCTAGCAACATGTAAGTCTCTTCAGGGATGTCAAGGGGACCATTCTCTCAATTTTCCTAGCGAGCCAACATCTGCTAAATGTAGCATGACATGCTGTTTACCTTTGTTGTAAACTTGAGGTTTTTCCATTTAAGAACTGTATAAATGAATGAGTATTCATTCATACCTATGCCTAGAAGTATCCATTACAAAGCAGAGAGTGCTCACTTTTAAACTCCTCCTTATTCTGATTTTATGCCATATTCCTCTGCACTGATGCTGTTTGGAATTGCCCTAGATATATTAACAAATGCAAGGAAAGTAAAACCAAAAACAAGGGTGATTTTCCCCTCATTTTCTGCAAGTATCTCTTGACAAAGGTGATAAAAATGCAGAGGTAAAAGGTCTTGTCTTACATCTCCTTTAAACTCAGTAGTTTAACAAATTGCTACAAAACAGAAGTTTTGTCCTCTGCTCCAAAAACCAAGATGACAAAAATCCCAAGCTCTATATTTAGATTTGCCTTCTAAAATCCTGTGCAATATTTAGTAACTTGTATTCAATGGCAGAATTTCCAAAGGAAATAGTAGGGAGTTGTCTGCTTTTTGTTTTGATTTTTTAAAATGTATATACAGTTCTCACCTGCTGAAAGGAAATCTACCTACATCAGCAAAAAGCACAGGTGAAAAGACTAATTAACATGAAAAAATGCAACCACCCTTTCTTTAGTGAATGCTTTTGGATCAAAGTAATTTTTCTCATGCTGCAGAAACCCTCTATTTGAACGAGCACCCACTAACATCACTTGTCCCTCTAATTGTCATCATTACTGAGACAGAAGCAGACTTTGTTGATCACACACAGCATTCTCTAAAATCCGTTTTTCCAATTAGGTTTTTATTCTCCTTCTCGTCCGTCTGCTTTTATTTAGTTTTGAGCACAATTACAGCTGTACTTGGGTTAACTTGTGGCAGTAAGGCATTTGCAGAAGCTGTTGCTCTCAGTAACGTTGGCTATTACTGATTACAGCATTGCTCAAGGCAGATTCCTTGTTCTAAATGGCATTGAACATTTTTACCTGGATATTGCAACATCACATTATGAGCGCTGAGATATAAACAGAACAGTAAGCAGTGCTGCTGGCCTCTGGATTTAAACAATAAGTCAGGAGACTTGTGTGGAGACACAACTAGAAAATCAAGCTACCATCAAAGTATCTGATGCAATGTCTGTATCTTTCTCTAATTTGCTACTGACCAATTAGTAGATTCAGGTCTGAATCACAGTCCTAAATAATAAAGGTCAAAGTTTTCATGGACATTTTCTGTGTTTGAGTTGCCACCTTGAAATAGCTAAAGCTGTGTTTTACAGCTGCAAGGTTCCCAAATTTCTCACTGGGATTGTATGCCCTCAACATCAGAAAACACAAAGCCTCATATCACCTCAAATCAAACACCATTTCATTGGAAAAATAGGTTTAGCCTCTGCCAAAAGGATGGGCTTATCCCTAAAAGTGTATTCACATTTTAAAAATCCCAGTCTAGAACATTTGTTTAGTCGACCCCAATCTGATCTCACCTCATTTCTCAACTTCGTTGAATACCAGAAAAAAAAGTTATACAAATTCTGGAAATTTTGCATGTCATAATAAACATTTGTGACATTTTTATGTGATAAAAAACTACTGCAAACATAATATTTTCATAAATAATTTTATAGGATCTCTACCTATGTAAAAATAGTAAATATTTGTGGACATTCTCATGGTTACAAGAATTAGATTCATGCAGCTTTTCAGCAAATGCTGAAGTGCTACAATCACCCATGATATCCTTGGCTATAAAGGTGGGAGCACAGCAGCACTGTTAGGGAAGCGTGCTGGAGTTGAGGATGCTGACCTGGCTCTGTCTGTAACCTGCTGTGACCTACTCCAGTGCACCATATCAAAACTTCCCTTCTCACGTCAGCTTTCCTAATACCTAGTTCACCCAAATAAAGTGTTTTCCTACTTTCATGTATCAGGAGGAGAGGTAAGAATCCTGTGATAACAGATATTTGTGAAGTTATTTGGGTTTTCTTAGTGCAAGGCAAAATAAGCTTGTAGTTCTCTAACACTTAATAATGATTAGTAAGGAGAAGATAAGACTGCTCCACATTGTACCAAATAAGGGAGTTTTCCTTTTCCAAGGAAGTTTTGGTATTGTTGCCACTACTGAACCATGCTGTGATCTCCTATTAACCACATTAAACCTGTCTTTGATGAAGACAGTCCATCTATTTTGAAATTAATCTCCAACTGGTTTAACTCCTGACAACACTTAACCAGAGCCCTATCAAGCAAATACGAAAAACAGCAAAAAGAAATTGATGGAGACAAAGCCGTTCTAAGGTTGTACATCCCAAACCAGTATGTGTTCCCTAAAATCTAGCATTCAGAAAACCTTCATCTCTGTCACTTACTGCCTCATCTTATTACTACGTGTTCACCAATTACTATTATTTTCTTCCCTTTCCCACGAGAAAGGACGTTTGTTCCCCAAAACGCGTTTAAATGGTGAAGGGGGTGCCTGGTCCCTTGGTGCTGTGGCCGCAGGAGGATCTTCTGCCTCAGCATCACTGCGAGCACGGCCCGGCTCCAGCACCCCACACCGACCCCTTGCGCAAGCAGACAACGCGGCGGGATTTTGGGAATAGCTCTTAGCCCTGGGAAGGGACCCCCACTCTCTTTCCTTGCTCAGACATCCACTTAATGTAATTCCTCAGCTTTCGGCAACTTTGCTCCGCACCAGCAACCCCCCTGGAAACTTCGAGAAGAACAAAGGGGCAAAGAACAAAGAGCCGGGGAGGGGTAGGAAAGCGAGGGGAGGGGAGGTGAGGGAAGGGAAGGGGGAGCTCCCTCCTTTCGGCTCAGGCCGGAGACCTTCCCCTCCGGCCGCTCAGGGTCAGCCCTGCCCGCCCGCCACAGAGCCCCGGCCCCGGCGGCTGCTGAGCGGGGACGCCCCGGGCTGGCCGTGGGCGCCCCACCCGGGCTCTGAGCCCCCACACAGACCCTGCCAGGGCTTGCTCGGGGTCTGGTTGGTGCCCGACCGCGCAGCGCCCGCTCCTGCCGTGCCCTCAGCGGTGAGATAAGCGGGGGGAGGCTGCCCCGCTACCCCCGCGCACGGCCGTGCCCTCCTGGCCGCACAGCCCGGTCCCAGCGAGGGCCCGCGCCGAGCATCCTCCGCAGCATCCCCCGCAGGGCTCGAGGCGACCCGTTCCCCAGGAGAGCAGCTCGAGTCGACCCCACAGCCACGGTCCCAGAGTCGGGGCCGCTCCGCGGGACGGCTTGAGGGGCTTTTGGGGACAGCTTGAAAAGAGCGAGCAAGAAGCCGAGGCGAAGGAGCGGTCCCCTTTCTCTGCGGGGGTCCCGCTCGCCTCGCAGCAACGTTAAACTTTTGCCAAAGTATCGCTATGCACCCCTTTTGTAATGTCCCTCTTCCCTCGCACCCCGTCTTACCGAAAGCGACCCCTCTGTCCTGCTTCCTCTGTTATCAGTTAAACAACCTTGAAGAACTGCAGGTGCCCTCGGTTACCTGTTGCTGAGAGGCCCCTGCCCTCTTATCGAGGAACGGGGGTAATTAAATCTGTTTTCATGGTGTGGTCATACTGTGCTGGCTGTGGGAGGTGTAAACCCCGTGCGGCTGCGGGCAGCGAGCAAGGGGAGAGGGGGAAGGTTTGGGCAGGACAGCCGTGCCCGGCGTCGCTGCCCGAGCTCAGAGCGAAGCCAGCGGGGCAGGGAGAGCCAAACCCCGGGCAGAGCAGCAATCCTGTCATTAGGGACCACACGCACTAAGTGCCATCCTGCAACTACCTCTTAGAGAACGGCAGGGAATTATCATTATTCTTCTCGGGCAGGCATTTCCAATTTGGAGTTAATTGACGCTGTTCTTCATTTGAGTAATGACCAAAGGAAAGCCGAGCTTTACCTGAGAAACTTTAAGAGGTTTTTCTTCCCCTCTCTCTCCCTTTCTTTCTTTTTGATTTAAGACAGAAGTGAGCTAACAGAACCTCGCTTTCCTGAAGGTGAAATTAGGTGGTCCTTCATCGGGAGCGGGAACAAGCCGCGAGCCCTGTACCGAGGCGGGACGCGAGTGGCCGCGGAACGCGGTCCAGGAGCGGTTCCGAGTTCAAACCGGGCTGGAATCCCCCTAAACCATTCCCGCCACTCCCAAATCCCGAGGGGGAAGAGCCCCCTCGTCCCGCAAGCCTCTGCCGGGAGCATCCCTCATGAGCGAAATCAGAGAATGGTGGGGAACTGCACAAACAGCTTAAAAACCTGAGGCTGGCGACTGACGAGCGTGAGGCAGAGCTGGAACATGCGTTTGCGTGGAAACGCTGCCCTGGGAACGGGAGGAAAACTTGAGCGCAGCCTATGCCCTGAGTTAACTAAAGCCAATTACTTGTCTCCATATAAAAGGTTTCGCGTATGGTTACAGCTGAGGAAATACGAGAAGCTGATGAGTCTGTTTTGGTTATGATTTAATCAAATAAATTAAAGGAGAAGGGTAAGGATACGCCCAATCTGGGACTTCAAAAAAAAAAAAAAAAAAAAAAAAAA
>VYZP01029780.1:0-25979 GCA_013400635.1 Hypocryptadius cinnamomeus
AAAGAAAGAAAGAAAGAAAAGGGAGAAATCCCTGTGCTTGTGTTGTACTGTTTTGTGCATATCTGCAAGGACTAGAACAAAGGTGTTTGCCCCAGGAAAGGGCTGCCCTATGTCTGCATGGCCCTTTCTATAGTCACACCTTGCTCCTTTTCATGGTGTGTAAGTGCCAACAACCCTCAGCTGGCTTCATGGCTATCCAGAAATCGTTTTTTCAGGCATACCCATCAGGCCCTCATCTTCTTTCTACCCTCTACTTATGGTACTAACATGTCCACTCCCAAACTTCCCTAATAGGAGATTGAGACATATTTCCTGGTATCAGAGGAACAAAACGTATATCTGAAAGATGTGAAGGAAGGTCTTTAGCAGCCTGGGGAAAAAACAGTCTGAGAGAAAGATGTGAGCCTCAGATTTCTGTTTGGTTTTCCTGAGACCTGGTTAGGATACGTCAGTCTTGTTTATGGTTGAATTACTTTGGCTAGGAAAAAAAAATGATCAGAAATAAAATATACCAGTGCAGTCAAGAATAAAGGTGAATTATTTTCCCATATCAAATTCTGGCCTTAAGATGCAACTGAAGCTGGATAAAATTAGGTCGATGTGAGACCTAAGTATCTTAGAACTTGCCACAAACTAGCCACAAATGAATGATAGCTCAAAGACTAAAGTTATATTAAAAAGTGCTTTTGTTTCACATGTCAGGGTGTCCTTCTTTCAGCTTGCCTTGTCAACTCCATTTTGCTAATATGACAAACCATATAAACTGACAAAAGCCTTATGACTGATGCAACAGTCACAAAGGTTAGCTTCATATTAACTTTTCATTGTTCACTGTGTCCTCATTGTGTTACACATTATCTGATATACACTGTGATTGCCTCTGGGCAGGGGCAATAATAAATTATATACACATTCTCCAAGTACAAAGTACTCTAAAGGAGCTAGTTAAATTAGCAGTAGAGATACAACAAGCAGAGTAGCCATTAATTAAAAGAAAAAGTGCTAGTTGCTGTTCTTACAAAAAACCCTCAAATTGTCACCAAACATTTGCAAAATATTCCATTCTCAAATTGCTTTGGCAATTGCATTGGAAAATCTCAGAGGTCAAAGTCTCTGCTAAAGTGGGCAGAGCAGCTGAGCCAAAGCTGCAACACACTTGAGGTCAGGATACCATCTTTGGACAACTATCTCTTCTTGCAGAAGGGAACCTGCTGCAGTAGGATTGTACAACAACCAATTTTCTTTATAGATGAGTATCAGAAGGGGAGTCAAGCAAATGCTGGACTGACTCTGTGGCTGCTGCCAGAGATTGAACAATGGGTAATGTTTCTCAACTGGACATGGTAATCCTCAAAAAAGCCAGACAAGTATGCTGAGCATTCATATATTTAGCCTGGGGGTTTGCTTCAGCAACCTTCTTATGGCATAATTGAGACAACCCAGCTGTGTCCTGGCCTGGAGGGAGCCTAGCTAATAAATTAGAAGTCAACTTTTTATATTCATACAGTGAGATTATAGGTATGCAGTTTTTGTTTCCACTAGATATGATAGCAGCTTTGGTAAGTGCGTAAGACAAGAAGAACAGAGGTTCTTCTTTAGCTTACAGGTAAGCAAGCCTGCTCTTAGGCGGGAAGTAATAAATTCATTGGGTTTTTAGAGGTGCTTCCCCATTCTTTTTTCTCCTCATACTATATTACTCTTTTGTATTTAATAAGCCAAGAGCCAATTTTTAAATGTCATGCTATGCAATACAGCAAATATTCTGGGTCAGGACAGATTGTGGCACGGAGCCAAGACAGTGCAGCACTGGAAGCAGAGGACAGTGAGAGCTAAACCCACCCTGGATTTGGTCATTTTGGTAAATAGAGAAATAAGGAAACTCAGTGCACCTTTTCCTTCACAGCTCACAATGGCTCCCTTTGCTGCATCCCTCTTCACTATATCCTTCCAGCAGGCTCCAGCTACCATACCACACAAATTTGTTATGACATCCTGTATCAATCAAACTTGTTGTGCTATTTTCAGCGATCCTAGAAGCACAATTTGTAGTCTTTACTCAGTCTAATTGTACCACTTCGCAATCACTGTCATTTAAGTCTTTTTAGCCAATAGGTCATCAAAATAAAATTATTCCAATAACTTGTTCTTTTACCTGCCTAAGATTCACAGAAATAGTAATCAGCATATAAAAACAATTTCTCTCTCAATACGAAATTGCAGGAAAAGATTTGAATTAAGGGGTATATTTGAAAAAACATAGGAGCTTTTCACTGAACAATGCTAATAACAGGGGGCCTTTAAACTCTATTGAAATATAATTAAATGCACGTTCACCTCAAAAACAATTTAAAAGAACTAAGCTTTCTTAAAGCCATTCCATAAAGCCCCTTGGAACCCATTATGAATCCTTTCAATAACATTTATAACTATTCAGTTATGGGGTTTTGGTTTTTGTCTTGTTGGCTGGGTACATTTCATGAGAGCAAAACTGCCTAATGCCATTGTGTTAGCTTTGGGGAAAAATACAGTGCTATAAGCAAATGCAAATGCTCTTTTGTTTTCCCCTCATTACCCAACAGAATAAGAATAAGGGTGTAATTGAACAAGTGACCTCACATTTGGACACACATAGGAAAGAATGAAATGAATGTTATTGTAAGTTCTCTGGAGTTCCCATAAGCAAACCTCTCCAGATATTTCCCTAAATGTCAGATCCTGCTTCATATGAAGTCAGTGGGAGGTTTGCCATTGTCTTCTGTGTCAGCAGGATGGAACCTCTGGTACTTGTGTTCAGATGTGGTGACTTACCCATGCCCACCAATGTCACTAGAGCTCTGTCTGCTTAGGTTAGCTGAAGATCTGGCAAGACTTATTTATGCTCTATCGCTATTGAAATCACAGCATACAGGAATTTAAAAAACAAAACCAGAGAGGGTCAACAAACAAACCAAACTTTATTCAAGGAAGCCCTGGAGGACAGTCCAGTACCTTTGGGAAAGGACTGCACAAGAACAGAGCTAGAGAACATGGAAAACATTTAGGTATGGTACCAGTTAGAGCACTGCACAGAGGATGAGCCTATTTTGCTTACTCCCAGGAGCTCATGAGCTGTCGCTCTCCACAGATGGATACGTGGGAGCTGTAAGGGAGAATGAAGTGATGTCTCCTCCAGCTCATGGGGCCCTGCAGAGCAGAGATGGGGGAAGAAATATGTAAGTGCTAAATATCAGGAAGGGATGAGGAACACCAGCTGGACCCCAGGTGATGGAAGGAGAGACCCAAATTTGTACCAGCAAAACCACTGGACCCATGGCAGCAGAGATGGCTGACAGAGCCAGCAGAGGCAGGGAATAGAACTGCATACAAATCTTTCCATCTTGACATTTTTGCCCCTCTCCTGTTCTTTATGACCCGGTCTCTTTGAGTTTTCTCTATCTAAAAGACAAACCTTTCTAAAATTAAGTTTTCAGTTTAAAAGTCCTGCCATTGTAGGGGAAAGCCTTGGCAGATCTGCTCCAAACCTCCAGTCATTACAGTCCTGTCAGAAGTACCAAGAGACCACATCTGCAATGACTCATTAAATTTAAGAGGTTTTAGGTTTTTGGGGATTTCTTTGAGATTGTTTGGTTTAATCAAAGCCATTCCCCTTGCTACCACCTAAGCTGGAATATAAACATACTCTTCTTAAAATTACAGTGCATCTTTGTTTGGTTTGAATGTAACTTTTTGGAAAACAAATCCTGCTGAGATTTACATCTTGCTCAGCCTTTTAATTCAGTGCCAGAAAAAAAAGCAGACAGGGTGAACTGCTTAAAAAGGACAACAAGTACACTTTATTTTGGAGTCAGCCCACCACAGAGAAAAGACGAAGAAAAAACAGCTGTGATGAGATTCATATTCATAAGGATCCTCTAACAATGTTTGCATTACCATAATGCCATCTGCCTAATGAATATGCCCAGCAATCCAGTGAGGTAAAATAAAAGTAATACTCTCGGCTGAAAAATGGAAACAGAGGTGATAAGTTACTCTCCTGGGGTCACAGGACTTGTATGTGGTAGAGACACCAACCTACAGCCTTCCAGTCCAGGGCTTATCCAGAAGACCATAAATTACCTATTAACAGGTTAATCACTGTATGCACAATCACAGAACCTGTGACATGGAAGTCCAGGACTTCTGTCACACAGAATATGAAGTTGATCAGAAACACATTACATGTGTTTCTAATGACCTCTGAAATGAGAAAGAGCTGCTGGCAAGCAGTGGTGCTGAATTCTGGAGCTGCTATCACCTGTGTGATAACAAGATCAGCATTTGTTGACAGTAATAGAGCCACTCCCTCAGAAACAGTAATACTTTAGATTTAACTGTGTTATATCTCATTCCAGGTAAAACCAAAAGTAGCCCACTGAGAGCCAAAACATAACTCACTCACTGAACACCATTTGTGATGTTGCTAAGCTGCTGCTGAAGCAATGAAGTCCAAGAGCTTCTGGCCAACCACAGGGGGAGAAAGGCCACTCTCTCCACACCAGCCACTGCAGAGGACACCACGTGCACATACAGCCAGGATGTTCTGTGGTCATTAGCCAGGTAATTCATATATCTCTGCCTGCAGAGGACCATCCATATTCTCTGGAGGTCTGAAGGAACAGAAAAACTTTTCCCTACTCAGGGCTGCCCAAGCTCCTCTAAATCATGGCAGTTAGGGGAAGTCCACAATGGCTGGAAAATAGGAATTGTAACACCAGTTTTTAAAAAGGGGCAAGTGGAAGATCCAGGGAACTACAGCAACCAGTCAGTCTCACTGATGTGCCAGGCAAGATCCTGGAGCAGATTCTCTTGGAAACTCTGCTAGGCACATGGAAACAATGGTGTGATTGGTAGTAGCCAACATGGCTGGTAACAGCCAACTTACAGCAAATCTGGTGCCTGGCAGATCTGGTGACCTTCTAGTTGGGATGACAGCATGGGTGGATGGGGCAGAGCTTCATGAAGTACCTGAAAACAATAATTTAATTTAGTTACCTTCACTTTCCTAGTTAGTGAATTTTTTATGTTTGTTTGTTTGTTGGTTTTGTTTTGTTTTGTTTGGGGTTTTTTAAGATATTCTTAAAAGCTAGGATAGGATTCCAGGAGGTTTGCCTGTGTTTTCTTCCCAGGTTAATAATTAGCTTGCTAACTAAGGGGATGATGCAGACAGGAACTTACTCTCTGATGTTTGCAGTTATCCCAAGCTGCCTACAACCCAAGAAATAATCAGTCTTCATGGTTCTTCATGAAAGCATTCAAACATAAAGTAATTGTAAATATTTTTAATTTCATGAAAAAGAGTACCTACACTCTTCTGTGTTTATACATACCCATATCTACTCTGAATAGGTAGAAATTTTTTCTTCCCTATAGGAGGTCATATTTTCAACTGCTTCTGTTTTAATTTTACCCATACTAGTTCTAGAAGAACTAGAAAATCAAAAGGAGGGGGCAAGGGAGGAGAGAACCCAGAGTGGATAAGGAGAATTGTGTGGTACTATTTTTCAGTGACAGAACTAAGGGAAATAAAGTAGAGTTAGTAAGAAGCATGCCTCAAACAAGCAAGAGGAAGCAGCTCTAAGTTCTGAAACTACTTGCCATGGGATACTGCAGATGCCAAAAAGGTAGATGGATTCAAAAGAAGCCAGGCAGATTCATTCATTGGAAAGACAAATCCATTGCTTGAATCCCAAAACACCTAGAAAACACCTTTGCCTCCAGTAGTCCATTAACTTCAGCTTGATAAAGCCTGAGAAAGTATTTCAGAGAAAGTAGATGTTCTTACTGTGTTTCACTTTTCCTTGTCTTTTTTGGCCACTTCAATCAGATCTAACAGAGCTGCANCCCCCCCTCTGCACTGCTCTGATGAGACCCCAGCTGGAGTGCTGCACCCAGGCCTGGAGTCTCCATCAAAGGAAGGACAAGGAATTGTCAGAGTCACACCAGAGGAGGCCATGAAGCTGATGAGAGGAATGAAAACCTCCCTTATGAAGACAGTATTAGAAAATTTTGGCTGTTCAGCCTGGAGAAGAAAAAGTTGCATGGAGACCTCATAGCAATCATCCGGTATCTGACAGTGGCCTACAAGGGGAGCCAGAGAGGGACTGTTCATCAGGAACTGCAGTGATAGGACAAGGAGTAATGGGTAGAAATTGAAATTTACTGAGAGTGTGGTGAGATGCTGAAAAAAATTTCCCAGGGAGATTGTGAGTGCCCCAACCCTGGAAGTGTTAAGGGCCAGGCTGGACAACGTCTTGAGCAGCCTGGTCTGGCTCCTGCTCATAACAGGGAGATGTGGGACTAGATGATCTCAAGGTCCATTCCTACCCCTTAACATCCTATGAGTCCACGATTCTATGATAATTGTGACCCACTTCCAAGAACACATCTTACCTCTGGTATCGGAGGCAGTGGTGTTCCCTCAGGCTTCTGTTCCACCTGCCATAGTTGTACCCTTTCTTGTGCACTCTGAGAGCTGCTTCCAAAGCAGAGCCAGCTAACCAACTAAACTCACCCAACAGTGTTCTGTGTCCTGACAGAAAAAGGGGACCCAGTAGACACAGAAGTGGAAATGTTTTCCCCCTCTGCTGAAAGGATTCAAAACAACAACAGAAGTGACCCAGACTAACACCAAGGAAAGCTGATGGAGATGAGTGAAGCCCTACACTACACCAGAAGGTACTCAGTACTATTGATCACAAGGTCGACATATCAGCCCAGCATTTCTAGCTTTAGAGTAAAGGATAGAAAGGCAAAGGAAGAGAATATTAAGACAAGGATATTGATGTGACAAAGCTGAAAGCAGGAAGAGAGACAAAATCATGCATCAGTTTTCCTCAGAGGTACCTCAATGATTTGGCTATGCCTGTGTCATTTATCCATTGTATATTTTTTCCCCATTCAGGTGGAGAACTTGCATTAATTGTTAAACGGGGTATTGTTAACACGAGGATGTTTCCTGATCATTCAGTAGGTCCTTGCCAGGCCAATAAATCTTTGGGTTTTGGCCTCACAGTATTTGTTTGCAGTATATTTTACCATTGTGTCAACTCACTTCGGGGCACCAGGCAGCTGAGATGGCTTTTTACAAGCAAGATGTGCTGTGTCTGCCCACACAAAGCACACAGGTCACAAAGGGAGCTTCAAGTAAAGAGGTCAGCCACAGCCATGCATCCATGCTCAGATGACAGGCCCTGCCTGGGAGGAAAGAGGACTCTTCAATTCCTAAGCTCTCACTGACATTTCTTCCACCTGATGTAGGAAGGAGAGGACAACAAGAGTCTGCTCATTAAAGCTCAAGTTATTTTAAAAGTAACACCTGCTAGGCACTTCAACCAAAATCACAGATCTTGGAAAGGAAAACAAGTTTTACCGCTCAGCACAATAACCCTGAAATGCAAGAAGTCCACACCTGTGGAGCCCTCCAACTAATGCCATCTTGAAGTAAATTTGAAAAATGGATTTGATAACGTCTCAGCACCCCGGGATAACTAAAATTACAGATTCAGTGCTTTGAAATCTGATGTATGAAGGGTTAATCCAAAACTATATCATATACTGCAGTGCCATCATCTCAATAATTCATAAATAACTGACTTCAGCTTTGCAGGACAATATGGTGGCAGCATTATGAAACCTGTACAGAATCTGATTGTAACATAATTGATATGAATGGTTTATTGCAGGTGGGCTGTTGCCTTTAGTGCTACAGTTAAATTTTTCCTCTGTTTTTAGCCCTAAGTATGAAGGGTTTTCTTAAATCATCTGAATACTAACAGTGTTTTCCGTCTGTTTCTGGTAGTCAATAGCTCCTAAACACCTTTACTATTTGGATCTACAGCTGCAAAACTTCCATGTGAATACCTCTAACAACAAATTAATTCAGGACAAGTTTTAGTTGGCCTAAACTCACATCCATTGAATGAAGTTGCCCTGTAAAAAAACTGGTTTGATCATTTTATGCTTGCACCATTAAATACACTGTTTCCTAAGCAGACAATCTTACCCACAGCCTTTGAGGTGAATTATACTTTTGTAACCGTGCAAGTGGGACACATTCTTCCCATCAAATATGAGCCTTCCAAAACCATAGGCTACTCCACTGCTGGAAGAGTTCGTGTTTAAAAATACCCTTTTGCCATTTTGCTGTACTTTGAAGAAGTTACTCCTTCAAAGCAAAGGCATTCAATTGCATCAGCAACATAAACATCTGCCAAAAATATGTTTGTAATCAGCATTCAGAGACAGGAAAGCATCCCTATGCAGAAAGGTTAGTTCAGCATGTGTTTAAATTTAAGCACATATTTAAGTCACATGAAAGCAAGTTATACTTCAGCATTTCTCCTTGCATTGGCTGTTGTACCTACTCACTGCTGGAGAAATCAGTGGTTCATCCAATGAACTAAATGCCATGCCTGTATTTCCTAAGAAAATTTGACATACACTTTGAAATATTTTCCTAGGCAAGCATGTGATTTCAGTATATGCACAAGTAAGTTTCAGTATATGCACAAGTTAGTTTCTAGATGAAGGTCTAAAATCAGAAAAGATGTATGGAGAAACAAGAATCAATTACCTGTCATTCCCAAAGAAAAGACCCTTCTTTAAAATACAGCCCGTATTTTTCAGGGAATTGCTGTTCTCTGTAGTTCTTTAGCAGCTGGGCTTCAGCCGGCAAGATTTAGTTAAGAGTGAATGGCTGCCACTTGATAAAACATTCTCATTCCCCAGCATGAAAAAGAAGTGGCCTGCACAATATTGACTTTGATGTAAATAAAAAGCGCATGCAATTTCAAAGACACATACTAATTTCTTTTAATTAGTATATTAATATTTATGACAACTAAATAACTCCTGGGTTTTGACAAAACTAACTTGCTTTTCTTTTTTTAACTGCAGACTCTTTTTCTACCAGTATTATATTTTGCTTTTCAGATAAGCACGTCTCAACTTCATTAGGGATAGCAATTGTTCTGTTTTGTAAAAATGTAGTCACATGCTCCAATTTTTATGGATTAGAATCACACACATCATGCTGTTTTATATAGGACTTTCAGTAACTTCATTTTAGGTTCTGCTTTATAGTGTTTGCTTAGCTCATAATCTTCCATTAATTTTTTTCTGCCCAAAACATTTATTTCTTTACTTGGTTTGTATTTAATTGCCATAAAACAGTGAACTGTAAGAACTCTGTACACAGAGTGATTGATCCACTCCTTCACATACTGCATGTATCTCTTACTTAACTAATGTACCATACTGCTCAGTCTCTTACCGTATACTTCTCTATCAAACTTTACAAATGTTTGTGAATTCTTTTTTACAACATATTGACCAAAAAGTGAGTAAATTTAAAAACAAAGTGAAAATTATCCTGTTCTTTTAAAAACTAGAAGAGAGAAAAGACCTGTCTTACACAAATATGACCCCCTACGTATGACAACCAGCTAATAACAGAATGGACCAGTTCATTTCATAGCTTTGATGTTTGCAGAATGAGCACAAGTGAGAAGTTATTTTGGTATTCAGATTAATACCATATTTTCCCTTTATTCATCCCAAGACTCAAAAAGTGAAACAGAAAACATGCACATGCTCAGCACTGCATAGAATCAACCTGAAAACCCTGCACCCATATGATTTATACAGCTGGAGCAGTCTAAAGCCCCTCAACACTTGCCAAAAATATCATGACTAAAAGGACACAGTCACAGACATACCAGGGCAGAAATAGTCCTGTATCAGCACCCTCTTCTACAGCACAGTTTGCACACCTCATCTCATAGTGCAAGCACAGATTTAGATATCATCCCTCTCAGGACTGCATTTGTGCCTATTCCCCATCAGGTCTTCTGTGCACAGCACACAACTAATGAGAAGTCCTAGCAATTTCTTGCAGCACCATTTTTAGCCCATCAGCATCCCAAAGGTGGTTTGACCCCAGAGAGATAAAAGTTGAGAGGATATGTACACTGTAAGGAGACATGGAAGTGAAGTGCCACAAGCGGGCAGCTGACTTCTCACTGAGTACCAAAACCAGACAGAAAGGTGAAAAGCTGATAGGTCAAATTATTACGAATGCAAAATCTGAACTGCTGTGGGGTTCTGCTAGAGATAAATATGGCCTAGCAATTGCCATCAAGGGTCAAAAGTCTGCAGGAATCTCTCTGCAGACATCTGTGTGTGACTATTCCAATCTGACTTACAACCATGCTGTTCCTCTGCAAGACAAACAATTTGATTCCTCCTTGGAGTTTTGGTCTATATCAAGATAAAAACTCGGCCCATCCTCCTCTCTTTCAAAACTGATCAGAATAATATTTAATAAGGAAATAATAAAGCAGAAATCTGACTGAAACTCATTTCCAAAGATCCCTTTAACTTAATCTTCTGTGACTGATAGTCAGATCAGCACTGCTCAGAGTACACACAAGTCTTGTAAATGAAGTCAAGGAATTTTGCCTAAGCCAGCACTTCCCAGATGCAGCATCTGGTTTTCAGCTTTCCAGCAAACTTAGAGTTTGGTTTATTAGAGCACAAGGGAGGTCAGGTGACCTGACAGAGGACTCCCAGTGAGTGGTCTCCCAGCACTGGGTTTGAACTTACATTCCACCTGGTATGCAAACTTCTGCTGTCTTGTTTGAATGCTTCCCATCGATCAACCCTGCTCCCCTCTGCCAACTTCACAGCCAACAAACTCACCAAGCCTTCTTCCCAACCAGGTTACAAGCAGGTTTTTTTAGCATTCATCCAGCACACACTGAATTTGGTGAGTTCAGTAAAATGTCAATCTGAAACTGTGTTTTGAGTACACAAGAGTGCGGGAACAGTACCCCCACAAAAGTCCTTTTTGTGACCCACTGTCCCCACCCAGCATTCTTACAGAGACACACTAATAGATAGGAAAGCTTCTGTAGTGCCCAAACCAGGGCTACCCCAAACTGGTCATGGCAAGAAGAGCCACTGCTTCCCAAATATGCAGAGTCCAGGGTCAGTCAAAGCCCCAGAAAATGTTGGAGAAATACATATTTTCCTTCTTCTTGACAGCCTTGGCATCAGCTGAATGTGTCATCTCTCTAAGCTGCTCATCACTGCTCAGCTCTGACATGCATCTCACTGTTCCCTTGCTCCTCATAGCGAAGACTGAGTCCATCAGAAGCCTGGCTGAATTCCTTTTGGAATCAATAAGAACTTATAAATCAGTAAATTCAAGGGTAGTAAAATAAGTTTTAAAATTGTTTTTCTTGTTGTGATTATTATTAAAAATAATAAATTGAACAGTAGAATACTCAGCCAAAAGAAATGCATTTTTGTCTTAAAATGTACAAATCTTTTGTTGCCTTTGCAGTGAATGTGAAATTAAAATGAAAAAAGTCAAAACAAAATCCAAGATTTCCCATTAGACAACTTTACAGTCTTGTATAATTCATAGCATTTCTCTGTGCTTCAGTTCCCTCTCCTACAAAGCAGAGCTATTCAAAAACGTCTGCCTTTGCCAAAAAAGTGGGCTTTTTAGGAAATGAGGATGGCATTAGGTGTAATTCTGAAAGTCTACAGGCTTTGAAGCATGTCATCAAAGCTGAAACGATAGTCTATATAGTTTGGGGGGTTTTTTGACTATCTAGTGAATTACTTCATTGTGTACTGTCCAGCAAAAAAATGAAACATTAATAAAATGTGACTGTTCATGGGCACAAGAAAGAGATACTGTCCTTCACAAAGAGCAGTGGAACATGAGGCTGGGGCAGTCCTTCCTGGCTTCCACCTCCGTCATCTCAGCAGATCTCAGCAGTGTATAGGACTGGGCTCCAATGCCATCTGGGGAGCTAAACCAGCTTAGAAACCAAACCTACAGATCCAGTTTTGCTGAAGAGTTTATTTGCAACAGGCAACTCAAGATAGGACTTGACCAGAAAACA
This sequence comes from Hypocryptadius cinnamomeus, assembly GCA_013400635.1. Classification (NCBI taxonomy): domain Eukaryota; kingdom Metazoa; phylum Chordata; class Aves; order Passeriformes; family Zosteropidae; genus Hypocryptadius; species Hypocryptadius cinnamomeus. The sequence continues at coordinate 11,955 of VYZP01029780.1, forward strand.
AAAGGACTGATGTTTGCTAAATAACAGCGCTGTGCATAGTATGACTTTCTACCCACCCTGGCTCTTAGGAGGAAAGCTGTCTGGAGCTGCTGTCCACCTGGGTGGACAGGTACATACATAGTGGAAATATCAGTGTTGGCTAAGCTGCAAAACATTGCCTGGGACCACCTTTGTGGTTGGACAATCTCTGGTTGATTTGGGGTTTATCAAGGATGGACATATGGCTTTGGAGATTCCTCCTGAAAAGCCACCACAGCTGTTTGTAATGATGCCCTTATGTTATTTATACCTGAGTTCACATTTTTGTCTAAAGCATGTTCTACTAGATGCTGTTTTAAAAATGCTGTAGTGCAAAAGCAGAAAAGATCTACTATCATTTCTACATTGCAGTACTACACTAGATTAAGCCTCTAGCAGTGCCTCAGATGGAGTCTCTTCTTGCTCCAGCTGTCAAACCTGGTTTTGAACAAGGTATAATGGACAATATCAGAGTGCTCTTCCCTTGTCAATTCAGATTCAAAAATGATTCTCAAGTAACATTGAGCACAATTATTTTTTAAAGTAAAAAGAAACAAAAAAACCCTGACAACAACAAAATTTTTAAAACCCTTTCTAATTGTTTGAATAGCTGAGATTTCTTTTGTGGGTTACATCCAAACATCTTGCTCTATTTTGTTACAGTCCTCAAAGGTCACAAAGCACTTACCACTTTTCTTAATCCCACCCCACAACATATGCTATAGCTCTCAGGTTGATCCTTCTCATGACCACCCTCTTCTCAGTCTCTGTAATTCTGAAGCCAGTAACAGACATCGTCTCTATATTGCAACATGCTCCCATCAGGTTATTCAAAACAAATCAATTCCTAATCTGGACTACATAGCAGGGAAAAAAATGGGAAATTTCATGGCAGCTTTTAAACTGCCACATGCCATAACCCTGCACAGAGCAGCAGAGCCACTTTGTTGACCCAAGCTAGGAAGGTATGTGACTGTGGCAGATGGGTCCTGTTAGCAGCAATGCACAGCTAAAAAAGGGGTTTGTGTTCTTCCTTTGAAACAAGCAAGTTTGAACTGTAAGACATCTTGTAAGTAAAGCCTTAGAAGCAGAAAATGCCTAAAAAAGCTCAGTATTTGACATTGCTTAGTTTTAGATTACAAATAAAATAGTCCTTGCGTCTCTCCAACCTAGAAAGCAGAAACTTTGCACATGCTTTGGCCTGCATCTCCATGTGAGCCACATGATGCACAGCCTCACATTACTTCTGTCTCTCTACATTAAGAAAAAAAAAGAAAATAAAAGAAAAAAAGAAGGTACATTTCTCTTGAGTTAAGCTCTGGAGTTTGAAATACAGATTTTGAGATGAGAAAGAAAAGTTTCTTTTCCTAACTACAGCATATTTTTCTCTGTGGAGGAAGTGAACACTAGCCAAAAAGCAAAAATATAATCCATGAGTTCCTGTACTTTAACTGTCTCTCATCTTGAAGCAATAAACAAAGGTTAATCAAATACTTACTAGCTGAGTAAATATTTTTGCTCATATGTATAAACCAACCTAGGTCAGATTCTCGTGTTTTGGCTCAGCATTAGTACGTCTTTTCATGGTTGGTAGATTCAAAATTATTTTTTTCCATCTTAACTCCATATGCTAAATCGAGAAACTATGCATATATACATACATAAGTATATACATACACTCTATACACATTGTTTTTTACAGACCCTCCAAGAACTGTTTCTTTTTCTTCTAAACAAAGCCCAGAAGCATGTTCATGAAAGTGTCTCTACAGAACTCTGCAATGACCATTTAACAGAGGTCAGCATGTTCCAGCAAGGTAACATGCTCCAGCTGCCTAAAAACTAGGTGGAAGGATCTTCCCAGCCTACCTTACAGAGGCTGCTGACGTATCAAAAGCTCCATTTAGGCAACATGCTCCCACTCAACCCTGCTTACCTTGCATGTTCACTCCTATCTGGGTTTCAGCAAGTCCAGGTCCTGCATCACTCTTATCATGTGCCTAACATAACAGAGCCCTGTGCTGTGGATACTACTAGAACAATTCATTTGCTCCAGCTCTGTGAAGGTTGTGGTTTAAGCCCCCAACTCCATTTAAATCCTTACATCAAATTTCTCCATTGCCTGAAAGCTGTGCTGAAGTCCCCAAAGAGCATGACCCCACTTTCCCCCAAAAGCTTTAGAGAAGGAAACGGAGAAGTAACTGTTCTCTGAGGACCTCCCAAAGGAGACCTGATCTGCCAGAGTGCAGACACCCTGCCACTGTCCTCCCTGGAGAAAGAACCAAGCAATAATAATGTCAAGTAACATCTTGATGATTATCTATGCCTTCCAAAGCAGTACCGTCCAATTCTACAAAACTTATCGCTATGTGTCACATTCCAGTGGGGGGAACTGCAAGGAGATCTTTTAAAAAATAGATGTTCAGGAATGAAATTAAGCCAAAGGAGGCAAACATTGTGTCTGACAACTGTTTACTGGTAACGAAAAGACAAAACAAAAAGGAGTTACGCCACTAAAGAGGGCGAGAGAAGACAGAGCAAGGGGAAGGAAAATGGGAGAGAGAAGTAGAAATAGGTAGAGGATGAGACACAGGGAAAAGAGGGCGTTACCAGCGGAGGTCGCGGCGTGCCGTCGCTGTCCCGAGGCGGGGCTGTGCTCGCTGCCGGCCGGAGCACGGCTGCTGCGGCCAGGGGCGGCCGGACACGGCGTGAGGGGCTCTGGGGCAGGAGGGCGAGGAGCGTGGGCAGGAGGGCCAGGAGCCTGGGCAGGAGGGCCAGGAGCCTGGGCAGGAGGGCCAGGAGCGTGGGCGGGAGGGCCAGGAGCGTGGGCAGGAGGGCCAGGAGCGTGGGCAGTGGCGACGAGGATGAGCGGCGGGCTGGCTCGGGCCGCTGGATCACAGGTGCCTCAGGCAGGGACGCAGAGACGGAGCTGGCAGGGCGTCGGTCAGGGACACAGGGAGGCAGGACAGACACGAGGGCGAGCAAGAGCAGTGAGGGCAGGAGAGCCAAAAGGCAGGACTCCAAAAGCAAGTTCGAAAAGCCCCCAAAAGAATCAAAAGGCAAGGGACAGAACAGCTCCCGGAGCTTGTGGCGCAGTTACTTTTCATGCCCCCGGCCCCTCGCCCAGTGTGCCTGCTGACAGACCATCGGCCCAGCCCGATTTCCCACTGCAGTCCATTGGCAGAGACCTTTTCCCGTCTGACTGGAGAGGGTCTCTGGGGTACAGTGCCTTCGGTGTCCCCCTGCTGTCCCCCTGCCTGTCCCGTGTGAGACGTCGAATGGTGGCCAGTGTCCCCAGAGACAAGGCTTTCCTGCATCTTCTCCTGGCTGCCTCCTGGACATGGCACATGTGCAGCCCCTCCCTCACAGGCCTCTCACAGCCGTGGCTAAGGCCTAACAAAACTCATCGGCTCCTCACACTATGCTTTGAAAACTTTTCAAACAGGTTCAGCTTTGTTCCAAGCTCTTTTTGCATTTCACAGGATCACATATGTTGTGATTGGGCTGAACTGTTTTAAGATAATAGTTCTGCCATAACCTTTCCTTCAGACAAGTGATCATTTTATGTCCTGAAAAACGTATATCAGACCAGACACTGCTTTTGGGAACCATGTCTGTCTCCTGATCCTCTAAGACTCAACTCAGCTTTTTAAGGACCACAGCCTTGCAAACAATCTCCATCACTAAACTGTAAGATGATGGCCCTGGACTGTACCTGAGCCAGTGACTTTGGATCCAGAAAGCAAAAAATGCAGAGTGGGTGTTACCAGGCTACCCATCCAGTCCCAGTCTGTTGACCAAACCTCTCACTAAGCCAACTCAAATACAGGTCCTTCTTCTCATCTCCCTCTACAGAGGTACTATGGCCTACCCATGGATGCCAGATGGATCTGACACATTGGCATCTAGATCTGAAACACTGGTATCTAGGACATGACTCCACAAACCAAGGCTCCCCAAGGGATAGGAGGAATGTTTCCTTTAGAGGAGCTAGCTATGCTTGTTTATTCTCGGTGAGGACAATGCAAGTTTTGTCTGACAGAAGAATCATTAAAACATTTTAAAACGGAAACTAGACCCTAGATAGTAATCTGGTGCTTATAAAATATAAGAGAGATCAAAGGAAACAGATTTATGAGAATCTATTTTTTTTCCAATATTCACCAATTGCTTGGGACTGGGGTGAATATCTTGCACACTTACCCCATTCCTTCCTCATCCATTAGACTTTGCCCCCTCCTCCATGGGGCTCAGTGAATGCATTTGCCCCAAGAGCCCCAAAAGCCAACTTTCCCTGCAGTTGTTTATATGAGACTAACCTTTCATGGATCCAGGCCAGACCACAAGGAAGCAAGCCACATCCCTCTGCCCATTTTTTGCCTTCTCCTGGAAAGATACAACATTGCATGCCTTTGTCAGCAGTGGTCTAGCTTGGCTCTATCTCCAGCTTGGGACTTAATCCTGGGAAACACTCATGTGACTTCTCCTTACAGAATCTCCACTTGAGCCAGATTTCCCTGAAATTTTCCCCTCTTTATTTATCCAACTATTGGCTTTGTTGAAGATATTTTTAACCTTTCAATTTCACGCTTTGGGGCCCTAATTGTAGGAAGACATGACTGCAGCTTCTCAGTATAAGAACCAACTTCTGACTGCTGCTTTCTCAGAGGGTCAATTCCACCATTAAGACTGAGTATTTTCCTTTCTTATTGTTCTTTCTACAAGTTTCAAATTTATTTCAGTCTTTAAACATAAACCTATTTAAACAATCCACATGTACATTACTGGTGTTTTAGATGTTTCTTTGGGAGTCACTAAGTCAATCAGCATCTGAATTTCCATGTAAAGTAGTCTGATCCTGCTGGTAAACAGGTCTAGGGTGGAGAACAGCTGACAAAGGGAGAGAACAATTGGGTGAAAAGTGTGAGTATCATGGTATCAGCTCTGCTCACCATGGGTGATAAGGGTGAAGAAGACCTTTCCCAAGTTGCTGTCAGGGTTGAGTTTCAGATTTTTGTCCCCTGCAGGGAAGTGTTTCTGCCAGAGGCAGCTTACAACCTCTACTCACACAACACTGCTACTCACCACTTAGAAAGCTGGACAACACTGACATTTGTCCATGTTTATTACCCTCCTTAAAACTTCCAAGTAAAATATGTGGGTTTATGTCTTACTGAATCCGTTGGCTAATCTTGTTATTTTTTGTGCTGTGGTCACTTTATGGGAATGAGTGCGGTTGCAGAGGAAACCAGCCCCAGTTACTAACTCAGCTGCCACAGTTCAGAGGGAGAACTTGTTTCTGACTTTTACACAGTCCCTCTGCAAGAACATCCCCTCAACACTAAGATCACTACTAAGGTCACAACTTTGTGTATGAGATCAAGCTGCATTTTCTCCAGTGGTTCCTCCAGCACGTTCTAAGGAAGCTGAGCTGCTATTTGAGGTGTAGTCTTTCAGGGAGACAGGCAACCAGAAGGTGTTTGCAGTAGGATAGTGCAACATTTTCAAAACAAACAAGTGTCTGTTAGCCCATGTTAATAGTACATTCCTAGAAGGCCCATACCAGTCATATTATTTATCTCTCCTTAACAATGGCAAAAATAATTTAACTTTATCAATTTAATAAGCACACAATTATCATACGGTCTGATTTCAGGCTCCAATATGTTTTTTCACCTGTTCCTGGATCCCTTGGCCAGTAAACATGATGTGATCATAGGTTTTCCACTGTAGACAGGTCAAAGGCCTCTGGTTTTTGACTTATGTGGGATTTCTAATTGGGCAGCAACCTGGTGAATCCATACAAGCCCATGTGGTGGAGCCTGCAGTGTCAAGTGCAGGGATGGAGCGTAGATGTGCGCAAGGGAAGTGGCCACCCTGTCATTGGTGTACCCAGGCCACACCCCCCAGGCTTCCAGCAGCTCCTCTGAGAAGGTATCACAGTTTCACTGCCCTGTTACAGGTTCAGAGAGGAATCTCCCATCCACTGCTGTAATTTCTAACAAGACCTGAACAACAAGATGAGGGACATGCTTTTACACCAGCCTGAGCAGCAAAAAAACAGTGCATTTAATGCAGGAATGGCAGGGGTGGCAGGGACTGGTTGTCCTGCCCAGTGGACAGGGGACTTCTGGCTTTATAGCTGTTTTCAAGATTTGTAGAAGTTTGATGATCTAGGTTTTGGAGAAAACACAAAAACAGCTTGTACTCTGTCCCTCCTGGGTTCACTGCTTTCTCTGTATCCATGACAAGCTGTGATCACAATTCTTGGAATCATGAACCAATGTGACCAGATCGTGGGATTCAAGAGCTTCTGGTAACTGGAAGGATATAGCTCTTTTTATGTCTGGTGGAACACCTGAGTACATCTGCCTTACTAAGCTCAGAACTGCAGGCTTACTCACCCACAGCCACTCAGAAGACAGATCCAGTTCAAGTAGAAAGTCGAAGAAACCTGGAAACTATGGTTTGGAAATCCCATTTTTCTAAGAATCAGGTGACTTTCCATGTGTTTCCAGTTTGCTGCCATTGGTATTTGCATGACAATAACAACCGCAGGGTCTGGACCACAGATCATTGTGTGCGTATATTGCCAAGTAGCCCTGTAAAGGTGTACGTTCATTATGGCTCTAAAGCCATTCTCCACCTGCAGCCTCTCTCTGGTCAGATGTCTGTCTTTCTCCTTTCCTAGCTTGGAAAAGAGAAGCCTTTCCCTGAGGCTCTGAGGGGCAGTTAGTAACCAAATGTAGATGTGTAAGAAAAGAATTGGGCCCAAGGCACTGACAGTAGCTAGTTTCAAAATGCTTTCAGTTATGTGTTCTACGTTATTTGTACAGGATCTCCTCTAGCTTTACTATATGGCTTAGCAGATTTCTTTGTTGCTGCTAATTAATATGATAGTAAACAGACACTTGTGTACAGTCCTGCCATTACACAGTTTATACCTCTCTCATCTAGAGGCTTCCTGGGGCATGTTTTAGTTTAAATATCTCTCTGGTAGTGAAGTAACTCTTCTTTCCACACAATCCCCTCACATATATCTCCTTTCATAAACATTTCAGATACTGTTTGCCTTTCAGTTTCTTTCCTTCATCCTTTAAAATTATCTTTATATGTCCACTCTAAGGGGGTATATTTTCTGAAGCTACTACAGCATTTTCTTTCCAGATACTGGCTCAGAAAGGAGCAGTGTTCTTCACTTCAACGAGGTTCTGCATAGTCCTTGCATTTGGAGAGTGCTGAAGCCCCAGTTTCTTGAGGTTCTAAGTAGGGCATGTGATTTGCTAAGAAATGAAATATTTATTTCCTCAGTTTTGTTTCTTGCTCCCTCTTGCTGTCCCCCACCCTCAAATATCACAGCTGTGAGTTATGTCTGGAAGGATTTGGTTTAGACCCAAACTCAGAGGGAGAGCTTCAAAGGGCGACACTGGTGATACTAGTCTGTGCTCAGCATTGATGCATGCACATCTGCCCCACTGAGGTGCCTCAGCACCAGCATCTTTCACTTATGTCAAAAGAAAGACATATAATACGAGATTTGCTGTAATTTAATATAAACCAGTTAGCAGCTTCTAAAGGAATAATCAAACGCAAAAGAGTGTTGAAAGTGAACAGAAATAATAGATGCAAGTTGCATTGAGCAGACGCAAACAGTGGAATTCAACTTTGCTCTGCCCGATGTTCAAGATGCCTTTGTTTGGCAATTTAGCTTGTAAACTAACCACTGTCATTTGGCACATTCAGAGATGTTTTATGCACAGAAAAGAGGACAGCAAGGACTGATGTGATATTAAGGGATACAAACATAGAAAGCAATGAAAATGTTACTATATCCTCTTTGGCCAGCTGTATTTCTGAGTCCTTATTTGATGGAGAAACAACATGTCATTTGTCCTCTGCACATATATGAATTATAAAGTTCTACAAGTACCAAGTGTGCAATTACAGCTGGATTTTGCATACAAAGGGCAAAGGAGAGTGATGTGGCTTCCTATAGCTTCCCTTGTGCATTTCTGCTGGAATCAAGCCCTTCCAATGAGAAAACTATTGAGTAAAGCAGGAAGAAAGAGTCTATTTTTGCCAAGTAGGAGGTTCTGCCACCACTTTGGAGAAAGAGACAGGGGGCTTTGGCTGATCTGTGCAGCTAGCAGCTATGGCCCACACAGAATGCAAAAACGTACACAGGCTGCCAAAACAGCCAGCTCCCAAGGGAGTTTCACTCCCGAGGTAGGAGGCAGCCCCAATGACTCCTTGAGAGCTGGCATGTGTCACCTCTAATGCTCATATCAAACAAAAACTCTTCATCCTGACCCCAAAACATACCTTGTCTTCTAAGACAGAGCAAAAAAGTAAGTAATGTCACTGTTACAAAAACAATAAAGTTGATATTTTTCAGAGACAGCTGTCTGTTATGCTGGTCCGAATGCAGCCATAGTTCACATCTGTTGGACTTAATCCATGCAAAATCTATGCATCATGACTGAGTCTCAAGAGATCATGTTTCAGCCCTGCAAAACCTATGGATCATGAGTGAATCTCAAAAGACCATGTTTTGCAATTGTGTACACAAACCCACTGGAAAAGGGATGAATACAACTACTACAAGGACAACCACTACGAGACAGGGAAGGTCTCCTACAGAAATTAGGTATAGAACAGTAATGTCTTAAGAGTTGACTAGCAGCAATGATACACAGATTGAATGTAAAATAATTAGTAAGGAGATTAAAAACATATTTAGGTAAGAAAGAGGGAGAACTCAGAAAGCACTAGGCATTGAAGCAAACTGCCCTTTTAAGAGCTGTTGCAGAAAAAAAAAAAATACAGTACAGTTATATTTAGAAACTACACTGAAAGTCATCTGCAAAACTGTAATAATAAAAAACCCAAGTCTTTGAATTCATTGGCCTGATTCTCAAAAATGTGTTTCATTGAAAGCTATGAAGAAAGAAGAGCTATTAAAATAAGCTCTTTGGAGGTTAGCTCTTACTAAATAAATATAATGAGCAAGGGATTATCACAGTTTTGCAATTTGATGATGATGTTCCGGGCACACAATGAACATAAGGAAAATGAATGTAAGATTGTGCCTAAAGGATTACTCCTTCTAATGGTAGCTGTAAACAGTGTGTTTATTTGAAACCCTGAATAAGAGAGGGCAAAACAGTCTGTGTGACTCAAACACACACTGCTTGCTACAAAAAAAAATCATCAGCATTATTATGTCTAAAACAAGATCAGACACTTGTGAAAAATGCAACAGAACTTGCCCACTATCGTTAAACTTGGGATGCCCTGTCCCAAAACACCTGAGAAAATTCCACTGAGATCCAAACCAATCAGATAGCTTCCACATCTATGTGTCTGAGACAGAACTCATGGTCCTGAATTGGGTTTTGAAAGAGAAGGCATTTCATAGTTTGGTTTCAAGGTTTAGCTGCAGGGGCTTCCCACTGGGAAAGTCAGATCAAAACCATATCTCAAATCTGCTGTGAGAACCTGAGGGTAGAGGACCTGGAAGCAGCTCAGAGTATCCCAAATAATGGCAATAAAACAGCTGTGGCAATCTGGCTTTGTGTACAGGAGTGTGATAGCAGTGGTTCTGTGCCACACAGGACCCTGGGAGTGCCTAGTGCTGCACCACAGTACCAGCTGCCACTGCCACTGTTACCACCGGCACCCTCTCTGAAGTTGCATCAATGCTGAAAGCACTGCCAATGCCACAGCCAAGCCTTGCATTGTCCCTAATAAGAAGAACTAAAATAAGCTGAGGCAGAACTGGCTGCCCCAGCACAGAAACACCGTCTAACTGAGGCTATTTAAATCAGTTATTGCCAAGAGCTGCTGTACAATTTTAATGGAGCTTAGCTGGTTGTTTCTTCCCTCTTCTTACCCCCCTTTCTTGTCAGCTGTCAGGAGCCAGACCAAGCTTGCTGGACTCAAGGCTGCTCTTGTGGCCAGCCTGCTCCAAAGCTTTTCCACAGGCTACAGTGGGGTTGGTACCTTGTGCTCTGCCTGTGGGCAAACACATGCCTCTTCTGCTGTGTGCACCCAGTGTGTGAGCACTGGGAGAAATAGGCTATCCTAAGCCTTTTTATGCCCCAGCTTGCAGGTTTTTCACAACAGGTTTAAAACATTCAACTCTTCTAACATCAAAAACGCCTGGCTAGTCAGTTTTCTTAGCAACCAGTACTGTTCTCTTTTAATGTGCATTTGTCAGCTAAACCATTACCTTTCTGTTGTTGTTGTTGTCCTTGCCTTCTCCACTATTACCTGGTCCTTTCTGATCCTGACTACTCTGTGTTATGTTGATGAAGTCTCTGTGCCAACCATACTGTCATAACCTAGCACACTCTTCACATTTACAGGGCCAAGGACTAAAGGATTTTTAAATTTTTTTTCAGACTTTCTGTTTCACTTCTGGAAAACAAAAAACAAAACAAACAAACAAAAAAGATAAAAAGTTGGAGACACAAGGAGCTCATAATAGAGAGGGCAGGGCTGCAATGCCAAGTGCAGTTATAACCTCTTGTAACTGCCTTAATGAGGAGTCAGTTTATTTTTACAAAAAAAGGAATTAAATCTGAATGTCATTATCAAACATCCCACAACTGATATATCCTCTGCACACCTTCAGAGAGATCTGCCTGTCTAGTTTTGGTAATGGAGAGCAGCCAAGCAGGTCTCTAACTGGGTTGGTCTCATGCCTGGTGGAGCAGCATGACAACTCTTGCAGGGCTCTGCCAGCTGGCAGTGCTTCAATCTAATAATCCCATACAGCACTTTCCTACAGTGCACTGCAGGGTGTTGTAAGGCTTCATTAGCTAAGTCTTGTAGAGGATTGTGACTGCTTAAATAAAAGGGACTAGTTTAATGTTAAATATTAGGAGGACATTCTTCACCATACAAAATTTTCAGTTCCAGCTCAGGGAAGTCAGCTGTCATCCTGCCCTCAGCTCTGCTAGAGGCATCTGCCAAAGGCACTGGTGTCAACAGGATTGCCTGGAGTGGCCTGAAAGTAACAGTGACACACAGGTTTCTTTCACATTCAAAGGAACATTTCACTGATTTCTTGAAAGAAATGTTAATTTTTCTTCCTTGGCAACACTTCAGCAGCTAAAACTGTATGCAGGCGAGTCCTGTTTTTTGCCAGAACATTTCATTCAGTTACATTTAAAACCTTTATAAACAGTCATTTTAAAAAGTAACAAAAAGGAGGTAAGAAGGCTATATTTCAACCGAAGTGAAAACTATTTCCCTTGGAGTTAGCAGAACAATTCACACTCAGCAGCAGTAAGCTTTTACTGCTATATTACATGAATAAATGACAGTTTAAATTAAAACAGTTAATCAACTGCTAGCCATGCAAACCTTCCTGCCCCACATCATGAAGACAATATAACCATAGACAACAAGGACCTTTCTGTCAAGAAAATCAGTTCTGAAAAGGAGAGGAAACCTTCCACTGACTGTGACACTAGCAAATGGTTCTGCATCATACCTTCAAAAAACCCAAAACCAAAAGTTAAAAAAATGATGCCAGGTTATTTACTGGAGATAGACCTGACAAATTCAGAGAATAATTTTGGTACTGAAGAAGAACCCTTCACTGTACTATAATGTAGAGGTTTCAGAAATTACTGCAGTAAATCACAAGGGTCACTTTTCTATACCATGTCCCCAGGTACCACATTAACACACATATTAACATGGTGACTCCACCACTTCCCTGAGCAGGGTGTTCCAATATCTAAACACCCTTTCAGTGAAGAAATTTTTGCTAATATCCAATTTAAACCTCCCTTTGCACACTTCAAAGCCATGCCCTCAATTGCATGGAGCAAGTATGACTTTCTAGTGCTGAGAAGGACATGCCAGGCACAGCAAAGCACTGTTTTGGAGGTTAGAGGAGTGGCCATGTTCCTCTTCCCACGATCCTCTCCCCTTTTCTGCCATTCATCTCTCTTCCCATGTTTATTGGCTTAATGACTTCTGCCATTTACTGCAGGGCCTCTCCTCCTTTTAAGACTTAGCAACCACTAAAGAGAGCCAAAATTGCTGACTCCTGAAGAAGTTTACAGTAGCTGGTATTTCTGCTGCCTCTGATATTCTTAATGACTTGTTGTTCAAAGAGTGAAGAAACACCTGTTAGTTAATATTTCTGTCCTCCACAGCCACCACACAGCATTTGTCCTTCCGTAGCCAGAATGTCATCCCCAAGGCATGGTCTGAGGTGGGTTAAGTCCAGACAAACTACGGTCAGCTAAATAATCCAGGTTTTGGGAACATTCACTCTGCAGCTGAAAACTTTGCCCACATTTTCTCTGTCTGTCAGGGTCTTTTTCCTTACTGACACTCAGACTTTTAATTTCACCCCAAGTGCTTTTATTGTGGTTTTATGCAGCACAAGCATGTCAAACAAAGTAGTTATTATTTAATTACTTGATATCTAAATTGGAGGGTTTAGTCAAACATTTCAAGTTTTCATAATTATAGACAACTTTATATAAACATCTGGTGGCAAACAACAGGCTTGCATGCTTGAAGGAGATGCACCACAAATGACAGGAGAATAACCTGGGGTGACAAAATAAACACTGTTGCTCATCTCAGCTTGCTAATCTTCTGAATATTTTTGTTCTCAACTGATTTTGACAAGCATTTTTTAAATTCAACCAGAAATCTGTGTATCATTGGAGTGGTTTACTTTGGTACTTTATTACTACTAGGCGAAAGATTGAGACATGTTTTTATCCTGCCTCTGGTTTGTCAAGGAATTCTCTCTCATCAACATTATACCACTACCTTTTTGCATAAAGCACAGCTAGCAAGACCCTAGCCTGGCATAAAAACATATACAGGTAATTTTGTATCTATAAATTTTAATTCACTTTTCACTCACAGAACTCTCTCTTAGGTATAGCAAATGCTAATTTTATGGCTGGCCGATAAGGACTTTACTCTACTATGTAATACTCCAGAGAATGTGACTCCAAGCACTTCCTCCAGAAAAAATCAGCCTTTTTTAACTGGCAGAGGAACCTTGTTCTTTTACCTTCTCTCAGTTCAATGCTGAAGATCTCTGCCAAGTCTGTACCCAGATCTCCTTGCTGACACTTCCAAGAGGAGATCTTAGCATGGGTAGGCACAGATGAGAAAACTATTCCTGACACTTCCAGGCTCTGGAAAAGCTGTAAATCAAATGGGAAAGAGCTAAATCTTGGTCTCTTTTATGTGCTTTGGTTATCACAAAACATCTGCAAGGGCAGTGACCTGCATAGTCCATGACACTGGAGAAACTGGGTGCCAGTGCAGCCGTGGGTCACTGTGAACTGCTCCCACATTATTCCTTCAGCAGAGGAGCCATCTCTTTTCTCCACCAATCATTCTCTGTGGCAGCTGTGTCACTCTGAGAAGCCAGAACACCAGGCATTATGACAAGCTAATGTTTGCTTTAGTTTTTGCTTTCTAGAAGAATTAGTAGCAAAATTATTTTCTCAATCCATTTCATCAGCCTTAAAGTCTTACTCAGGATATCCTTACACCCTCTTCTTGTTTGTCTTTTTGCTTGTTTGTTTGGCTGGGTTTTTTTATATGTTCTTTGTTTTGGTTTTGGTTTGGGTTTGGGTTTATTTTCAGTAGTATGGATGTTGTTCAGTCTTAATCTATGTTTTTATTTTGACTCTGAAAGTTAATGTCATCTCAGTTCCTTGTATGTGATTCCCCTGCAGTCATCTGTTCTTCTCCTCAATGCACGTGCTGACATTTTTGTCTTGTAGCACCTGCATCCTATGGAAACCTCTCACTACTTCTTTATGGCTCAAACCTCCCTCTCCTTAGGTGAACCTCTCTTTCCAGGTGGGAATAGGGGACAAATATTGCCATACTTGCCAAATTTGGCATCAAATGGACCTCTTTTCTTTAGAGGAGGCAACTATGAACACTAAGTCCAAGTTTCTCCCTGGTGCAGGTGCCCAGGTGTAGCCACATTTCTCTTCACAGAGAAAA
>VYZP01029800.1:0-64941 GCA_013400635.1 Hypocryptadius cinnamomeus
GAGACCCTCATGGCCTTTGGAATCACTGTGGGATGAGTGGGACAAAACTGGGCGGCTTCTCCAGGAGATCTCCGATCCCAGTTGAATAATCCATGTGGGAAGCGGCCCTTCCCGGGGTCCATGTCACCGGGTGCTTCCCACAGGTCAAGACCTGCTGTGTGGTCAGCGTGGCCGTTGTCCTGGGCACGCTGGTGGCCACCGGGATCCATGGCACGGCCATCACCCGGATCATGCCCGGCTGCGAGAAGCCCGGGCCCTTCCAGACCCGCCCGGAATGGTGCCTCAACACGGAGAGCAAGGTACGGACACCCGGGATTGCAGGGGGCAATCCCCGTCTCCGTGTGGAGTGTTCAAGGATCCAGGTCCTGTCCGGGTGGTGGATCCCGGGATATTCCCCTTCTCCTCCTCCTCCTCCTCGCAGATACTGAGCAACAGCCTGGATTCCATCCTGGTGCTCCTCGGCCTCCTGGAATTCTGCGTGGCCGTGGCGGTTCTGGCGTTTGGATACGACACGGTCCGGCAGCACACACACACCCGGCTGGTGAGGGAGGCGGGAATCCCTGGAAATCCCTGGAATGCTGAACCACCCCTTCCTTCCTCCGAAGGGCCGCCCCAATCCAGGCGTTCCCGTGTCCCTCCCAGAGATTTCCCTGGATTTCCCTGTTTTTGCTTTCCCAGGCGCTGTAGCCGCGGCCCAGCCCCGCACGAGGTGCCGCATCCCGGGGGGATCCCCGCTACCGGAGCCCCCTGGGATGCCCTCAGCGTGTTCGGTCCCCAATAAAGGCCTCTTCCCCAGCCCAGCCCGCGCGTGTCTCCGGGTGTTACTGGGGCCGTGGGAGGGGCTCTCCCCGGGCGTGTTTGGGGGAGTTCGGGGGGTCCCGGTACCGGCGGCCACGGTGGCGGCCGGTGCTGCCCGGCACAAAGATGGCGGCCAAGGCCGTGCGCGGAGGGCGTTGCCCGGCACAAAGATGGCGAGCGTGCCCGACACAAAGATGGCGGCCGCGCCGCGCGCGGAGGGTGTTGCCCAATACAAAAATGGCGGCCATGGAGGCGCTCTGGCTTCGCGCTTCTGCGGGGGATCGCCGCTCTGACGTCATCTCTCCGCGACGCCGCGGAGCCGCGTGGATCATGGAGGGGGAGAACGGGGGGACCCCGGGACCGGGAGCGACCCCCGAGGGGCCCAGCGGGGCCGCCTCGGCTCCGGCCGCGGCTCGGCGGCGGCGGAAAGGCGGCAAGAAGCGGCAGGAGGCCGTGGTAGCCATCCCGCGGGGCAAGCCCAAGTCGGGACGCGTGTGGAAGGATCCCGGGAAGAAGAGGTGGGAAGGGAGGCGGGGACTGGGGGGGCACTTCTGGGGGGCTCTGGGCTCCAGAAGGGCTCTTTGAGGGGTCATGAGGCCTGGGGGAATTTTGAGGGGGACAGGATTGTTTGGGGGGCTCTCGGGGGCTTGTGAGGGGGTTCCGGAGGTATCCGTGGGCTTTAGGAAGGATTCAGAGGTGACAGGGATGACTTGGAGGGGACGCTCCAAGAGAGTGCCGTGGGATGCTCCGGGGTTGGCGGAGTTTCGTGGAATTCTGGAGAGGAGCTGAAGTGGCCCCGGCTGCATCCCGGGGGTTTCTGGCGATCCAACACCTCCCGTGTGCCCACCCAGGTTCTCCCACATGATCCAGGACAAGGCGCTCCGCAGCTCCTGGGCACGGAAAATGAAGGAGAGGCAGGAGAGGAAGCTGGTCCGGGATCTGGCACGGCAGCTGGAGGAAGCCAAGCAGAGGGAGAAGGAGGTAACGGGGCTCAGGAGCTGGAGAATTGCCGTCTTTCCCAAGCACAATCCCATGTCTCTGCCCTCTTCCTGGGCCTCAGAGCTGTGGCAGAGCCCAGGAAAAGGGCAGCTGGGATGGAGAATTCCCTGTCCTGGTGCCAAATCCAGTCACTGACGGTCACATGCTCCAAGTCACTGACTCGGAGTAAACTCCCTGGGTCAATTCCAGCCTCACCCGTGGTGGAAAAGCTGCTGGAATGACAGATTTCACACTTGGCTGGGCAGTGGCTGGTTTGGGTTTAATCCCAGGGGAAGGGATCCGCAGGGAATGTTGTGGTGCTGCTCTCACAGGAAAAGAAGCGGTGGCGGGAGGAAAACCTGAAGCGGCGCCTGGAAAACGAGCGGAAAGCCGAGATTGTCCAAGTGGTGAGTGCCCTGTGCCAGCTGGGAACAGCCCTGGAAGCACCCCACAACCTCCAGCCCCTGTGGATCAGCCTCCAGTTTGCCTCAGTTCCCCTCTCTGTCTCCATCTTTGGAGGATCCTGGGAGGACTGGGAGATTCCCAGCAAAGCCAGGCACGCTGGAAGCGTGTCCCCTGCGTTCTCCCAAGCTGGGCAACACCAGAACTGAGGGATAACGGGCTGGTGGAGCGAGGAAAATGTGGCACTGGTGGGGATCCATGTGGGGAAATCGTGGCTTTTCCATCAGGAAGAGACCTGGGAGCTCGGGGTGGGTGTGGCGAAGACCTCATCTGTGGGTGAGGATGGGCTTTGTTTTGGGATAAATCCCTTCCTAGATCCTGAAGGTGGTGGGAGGCTGGGAGCCATCCATGCCCTTCCTGCCTCATTCCCACACTCTGCTCCATTCCTGGAAATGCTCCAGGACAGAGCTTGGAGCAACCTGCACTAGTGGAAAGTATCCCTGCCCGCGGCCAGGAGGGGAACTGGATCATCCCTAAGGTCCCTTCCAACCCAAACCATTCCAGGACCCTATGATTCCATGAAATCTCCTCTCTTTTCCCATTTCCCAGATCCGGAACCCCCTGAAGCTCAAGAGGGCCAAGAAGAAGCAGCTGAGGCGGGTGGAGAAGCGGGACACGCTCGCCCTGCTCCAGAAGACGCCCGTGAGGCGCAGCACGGCCACGGAATGAGGCCGGATTTGGGATACTGCCACGAGGATCCTGCTCCTTCCCAGGGGTTTTTCCTCAGCTTGCCAGGCAGGAATCGCTGCCAGGACCCTCAGTGTTGGACAAACAACAGGACAGAGCTGGGGGGGTGTATTCCACAGGCACCAGCTGCTGGATCCCCCCAGTCCCTGTGGAATCAGGATGTGGCCGGTGCCAGAGGCTGGAACAGAACTTTGCTTTCCCAAATTTGCCTTTTTCTTATAAAAGTGAATAGGAACTGATTCGTCTCCACTGGCTCTGGGGACTGAGGGCTCCAGCTGGCACCTTCCCTAAGGCATTCCTAGGATTGGAGTGTGCCATGGCCCCTCATTCCTTGCATTGTCCTTTCTCCAAAGAGGGAATTCCAGTTGGGAATGAGCCCTGGAACCTGTCAGCAAGGAAGGGGGCACAGTGTCACACACCCTCGTGTGGGGAACAACACTGGGAATTTGGCAGGGGCTGGAAGTTGGAAATCCACATGGATCTCTTAACATTCCTGTTTTTTCTTGGTCCATGGACACCCCTTTCTGCATTCCTGGGGAGGGATGTGGCTGTGAGCAGGGAGGGAGGGGATGGGGGCACAAAGGGGTGCACTGTGTGGAAAATGGGACTGCAGGAATCAGTGCGAAGCCCTGGGATGGGAATATGGGGCCCTGGAGCTTCATCCTGGGGTGACAATTTTGGGGGGGAGGGGGGGGGCTGAATTGGGATGGGGTGTGTCCCATCCATGTCCAGGATGGCGGGGGTGCCACAGGGAAAGTGAGGACAGCAGGAATTTCGGGGTGTGGCCGGTGCCAGGCAGGCACGGGGTCATGGGGCAGGAGGGCTCTGCCCTCGCCATTCCCGGGTTAATGATTTCCAAGGAATCCTCGAGCCTCTCCCTCTGCAGAGCCCACGGCCCAGGCTTTGCCCGGCAGGGTAAGAGAAGGGGAAGCTCGGCCCCCGGGGGCGCATTTCCTGGTGGGTTGGGTGTGGGAGAGCCACGTGTCTCCTCCCAGGGCTGGACTGGGGCCAACGTCCTGTTCCCAGCCTGCCGTGCTGCACGGAGAGGGAGCGGGGTGCACGCAGGACTGGGGGGCTCGGAGCCCTTGGATCCCCACCCTGCTCCGGCTCTGGGGTGGGCAGGAGGATAAGGAGGGGGGACAGCGGGTGCTGGGAATGCCGGGGCTGGGAGACACAGGGATAAGGGGTGTCCCGGCTGCCGGGTGAGTTTTGGAGCAGGGGTTGGGGGTCAGAGGGTGGGAGGCGGTGAGGAAGGGAGGGGATGGGGACAGGGAAGCAGAGGACGGGGATCATGGAAGGAGGGGACCAGGGAAGGAGGGGACAAGAACCAGGAAAGAAGGGACAGGGACCATGAGGGGATGGGGACATGGGAAAGAGGGATAGGGATAGGGACAGGGAAGGAGGGATGGCAGCAGAACTATCTGGACTGCAAACCCCATCCTGGGGGTCCCCCATGAGGATCCCTGGGGACATCCCATCCTCCTGGGCATGGCAGTCCCTGTGGGACACTCAGGGTGATTCCCATTCCCAGGTGCACCATGGTGGAGGTGACAGTGACACCGCAGTCCTCGCTGGCGGACCGGCCGGTGCAGATCCGTGTGCGGGGACTGTCCCCGTCCCAACTTGTCACCCTCCGGGCATGGCTGAAGGACGAGCAGGGCGAGTGCTTCCAATCCCGCGCCTTTTTCCGCGCTGACGGAGCGGGAGAGGTGGATCCCGGCCTCCATGCCGCCCTGGGGGGCAGCTACTCTGGGGTCTGGCCCATGGGGCTCTTCTGGTTCCTGCAGCCCGACACTCTTTTCCGCCGGCTGGTCAAGCGGGATGTGGCCGGCAGCCCCTTCCGCGTCCGGCTGGAAGTGTTCGACGGGCTCAGCCTGGGCATGGATCCCCGGGAGCAGCCGCTGGGATCCTGCGAGGCCGAGCGCTGGTACGTGGGCCCCGGAGTGCAGCGGGTGCCCATCCGTGAGGGAAGGGTCCGTGGCGCCCTGTTCCTGCCTCCTGGTGAGCACTGGGGAGCGGGGAATTCTGAGATATCAAACCTTGGGACTGGCAGGGTGCTTGTTCTTGGGAGCCCTTCGGTGCCCAATCTTGGCGCCCCTGGGATACCCAGCTAGTATTCCCTTGTGATACTGAACCTTGGGAGCCCTGGGTACTGATACTGAACCTTGGGGTCCTGGGGGTGCCAAACATCAGGACCCCTGGGAAACAACACTGGGGCTCCTGGGATGCTAAACCATAAGATTCCTGGGTTGTCCAGCCCTGGAAGCCCTGGGATAACAAACCACAGGACCCCTGGGATGCCCAAAGTTGGGATTCCTGGGTTGTCCAGCCCTGGGATCCTTGAGATATCAAACCTTAGGATGGTGGGATGCCCAGCCTCGGGACGCCCAGGATACTGGACCTTGTGCCCCCTGGCATGCCCAACCATGGAACCTCTGGGATGCAGGACAGCATGGGTGGCTCCCCATCCCTGACATTCTCCCTGTCTTCCCACAGGTCCGGGCCCCTTCCCTGGAGTCATCGACCTGTTTGGGGGTGCGGGGGGGCTGATTGAGTTCCGCGCAGGGCTCCTGGCCAGCCGGGGCTTTGCCGTGCTGGCCCTCGCCTTCTTCGCCTACGATGACCTGCCCCGAGTCCTGGCCCAGCTGGACCTGGAATATTTCGAGGAAGCGGCAGAGCTGCTCCTCCGGCATCCCAAGGTGAGTCCTGGAGTGTGGAGAAAGGCACCTGCCAGCCAGGATGTGCTGGGGACTGGGGGCAACCTGGTGAGCCGGACATCCAGGTGACCAGGGATTGTCCTGGGGACTGGGAATGTCCTGGGGATATCCTTGTCCTGGTGAGCAGGATGTCCAGGTGGCCAGGGATAACGTCCCAGGGTTGTCCCGAGCACCAGGAATGTCCCAGGGACTGGGGGATATCCCATGAGGACATCCTTGTCCTGGCACCCAGGGATGTCCCAGTAAATGTATTATCCCTGTGTATTATCCCAGCTGGCTCCATTTCCTCTTGCTTCAGGTCCGAGGCCCCGGCCTGGGCGTGGTGGGAGTCTCCAAAGGTGCAGAGGTGGCCTTGGCCATGGCCACCTTCCTGCCACAGGTGGTGGCCACGGTGTGGATCAACGGTACGAGCTTCCTGTACGGAAACCCGCTGGTCTATAAGGAGCTGCGCATCCCTGCCATTCCCTACTACACCGAGCGCGTCCTCTTCACCGAGGTGGGAGCCATGGACAACTCGGCCATCTTCGCCGATCCCCGGGATCCTGCCCACCAGGCCTCAGCCATCCCGGTGGAGAAGATCCGGGGAAAGGTACTGTTTGTGGTGGGAGAGGCCGACCGCAGCTTCGACAGCAAGCTCTTCGCCGAGCTGGCCCTGGCGCGGATGCCGCCGGAGAGCGGCCGGATCCTGTCCTATCCCGGCGCCGGGCACCTGATCGAGCCCCCTGGATCCCCCCTGTGCAGCCACTCCAGCATCCGGGGCACTCCCAAGCCGGTGGCGTGGGGGGGAGAGCCCCAGCCCCATGCCCGGGCCCAGGAACGTTCCTGGCAGGAGATCCTGCAGTTCTTGGAGCTCCATCTGGGCTTGGTTGCTGCCATGAAGCTGTGAGGGGTGGGGAAAAGGGGTTGTGGTCACCGGGATTGTCACTGCAGGGAATAAAGTGTCACCACTGGGGGCTCCTGCCTGTGCTCCTGGGGGGATGATGTGTGGGACAAAGGTTGGACACAGATTTAGGAGATATATTGGAGATATTTGGGGGATACATCAGATATGTATTGGATACATATGGGGTCAGGACATGTGGGGTACATATATCAGATATATATTGGACATATATATAGGATATATATTGGATACATATGGAACACATGTAGGATACAGAACAGACAGCTCAGATGTATTGGACATAGCACATATATAAAACAGATATTAGACATATATATATATAGAGCTATATATAGGACATATATGGGGCACATATAGAACATGGCACATTGGCCATGTATCAGCCCAGCTGTGGCTCTGGGGTCACACTGCTCTCTCTGCTGCTGCCCTCACTTCAGAGGAGGTTTGAGAGAATCACATCCAGCCCCTGGCTCCTCACACCCTCCGGCTGGGATCCCTGTGCTCCTGGGAGCTGGTGTGACCCCATTCCCACACCCAGGCCATGGGACAGGGCATGACCGTCACTCCAGGAAGGGTGGGGAGGGGTGATGAAGTTTAATCCACAATAAAGATAAATTCCAGAAGGGAAACTTGGGGAAAGGTAGGCACAGGGAATGCACATGGAGGACTTTGGATTCCCTGTGGCACTGCCAGCAGGGCACAACAGCAAGCAAGGATTTGGGGTGACTGGGTGATTTCCAATCCCTCAGATGCCACTGGAGCCATGCCACTGTGTCCCCTGGTCCCGTGGCTATTCCAGGAGTGGCGTGTCCAGATGTCACTGCTGTCCCCAATAGCTCTGGGGAGGTGGGCACGCACCAGCCTTCTCCTTTTGCCCCGGATAACTTGATCCAGCTGGGCATCCCGCCTGGCACCAGTTCCATTCCCTGTTCACTGGGACAGCCTCCAAGTGTGGGATAAGCTTGGTTTGTCCCTGGTCACCGTGACACAGCCACAGGAGGTGCCCACAGGGCTGGGGCACTGAGGTCACCAGCAGCATGGGAGCGAGGAGCCCTGGGCAGAGCTCATCCCACGGGATCAGCTGATCCTGATCCCCCCCCGCATCCCAACCATCTGGATATAAATCCACACTGCGGAGCCCCGTGCTCCGTCTGTGTCACCGCCATGGGACGGAGCTGCTCCTTCCTCCTGCTCCTCTTCCTCCTGTCCCCGTGGCCCAGAGCCACCATGGCAGTCCTGCAGTATCGCCACGACTGCGGAGAGTTGGGAATGCAGCTGCTGGTCTTCCCGCCCCACGGCCGCACCGTCCGCTTCAAGGTTCTGGGTGAGTGGGGGTACACCCTGGATCCCCTTGGGATGCTGGATTTCTCTGGGATTCCCTGGAGTGTTCCATGGTGATGGTATCCCAATGGGATAAGCCTGATGGCTTGGATGAGCTGTTGCTGCTGGCTGGGGGGTTTCCGTGCCCCAGGATGTGTCACTTCCCCGTGTCCATGGTGTCCCCCAGACGAGTTTGGCTCCCACTTTGACGTGGCCAACTGCTCCATCTGCCTCCACTGGCTGAATTCCAGGGAGGACGGCTCTGTCATCTTCTCCTCTGGCTACAAGGGCTGCCATGTCCTGTTCAAGGTGACGCTCCTGTCCCCTCCGTGGTCCCCTCCAGCAGGATGGGGGTGACTGTCCCTCGTGTCCCCCCGCAGGAGAACCGCTACATCCTGCGGGTGCAGCTGGAGGAGCTGCTGTCCAGCGGGATCCCCGTCACCTCCTACGAGGTCAACATGACCTGCCCCAAGCCAGGTGGCTCTGAGGTGCTCCCAGATGGAACCTGGGAGAAGAGCCGGGACAGCGGAGTCCTCATCTCCCACACCGGCCTGCACCAGGTCTCTGAGTCCTCCCTTACCCTTACGGGATCCCACTTCACATCCCAAGATCACTTGGAGCAGGTTCACACCGTGGGACAGTACCAGCCCAGCTCAGTTCTTCCTGGGATCCAGCACCATTCCAGTCCAGCCCATTCAGGGCTTCTGTCCCAGCCTGGTGGGGTTCATCCTGTCTCCCAAATCCAGGGAAGCTTCTTCCGCCCAGCAGTGCAGCCCCCCCAGTCTGGGGGGCAGAGCCAGCCAGGGTTCCTTCGCCCAGTGCTTGTGTCCCAAAACCATCCCAGTTTGGCACATCACGGGGGTCAGACCCAGCCGGGGCAGCTGCGTCCAGGGTCTGTATCCCAAAACCAGCCCGGGATGATGCATTCCATGGGTCAAAACCAACCGGGGATTCGTCCAGGGTCTGTATCCCAAAACCAGCCCGGGATGATGCATCATGGGGGTCAAAACCAACCAGGGATTCGTCCAGGGTCTGTATCCCAAAACCAGCCCGGGATGATGCATTCTGTGGGTCAAAACCAACCAGGGATTCGTCCAGGGTCTGTATCCCAAAACCAGCCCGGGGTGATGCATTCCATGGGTCAAAACCAACCAGGGATTCGTCCAGGGTCTGTATCCCAAAACCAGCCCGGGGTGATGCATTCCATGGGTCAAAACCAACCAGGGATTCGTCCAGGATCTGTATCCCAAAACCAGCCTGGGATGGTGCATCATGGGGGTCAAAACCAACCGGGGATTCGTCCAGGGTCTGTATCCCAAAACCAGCCTGGGATGGTGCATCATGGGGGTCAAAACCAACCAGGGATTCGTCCAGGGTCTGTATCCCAAAACCAGCCCGGGGGTCAAAATCAACCGGGGCAACTTCATCCAGGGTTTGTATACCAAAATAATCCTGGGGGTCAAAACCAACCAGGGATTCGCCCAGGGTTTGTATCCCACAACCAGCCTGGCTTGACCTCCACTGGTGCCCAGACTCCAGCAGGATTCCTGCGCCCAGGAGCTCAGCCCCTAAGCCAGCCAGGAATGTCTCGTCCCAGTCATCACTCCAACTCCCAAACCGGGCTCCCAGGACACACTGGGCTGCTGCATCCCGGCCATCCCAGCCCGGCTTTGGTGCACCCAGGACTCTCATCCTGGCCAGGTTTCATCAGCCCTGGACTCCAGGCTGAGCCCCAGCCAGGCCTGGGACGCCCTGGGCTGCGGCCCCAGCCTGGATTGCTGCATCCTGGGATTCACTCCCAGCCCAGCCTGCTGCAGTCCACAGCGCTCTTCTACCCCTCGCCAGGGGCAGGTAAGGCAGGAAGATGGGATGCTGGGACAAAGGGAAACGGCCTCAAGGTGCTTTTTCAACCCACATTCCTGCTGTGTGCCCTCTCCACTTCCCCCCAGGAATGCAGCTGACACGGGAGCAGTGCCAGGTGCCGGTGGGCCGGATGCCGTGCGTGGCTCCACAGGGGCGGGATGCATGCCTGCAGGCGGGATGCTGCTACGACGACATGGACCGTACCACGCCCTGCTATTATGGGAATACCGGTAGGACACCCGGAGGCACGTCCCAAAATCCCTCCCCAGTGCCAGGAGAGGGTGTTCAGAGTGATGGAGCCTCTCCGTGGTATCGCAGCCACCGTGCAGTGCCTGCTGGAGGGACACTTTGTCCTGGTGGTCCCGCGGGGAATGGTGGCCCTGCCGTACAACCTGGACAGCGTGCGGCTGGCCAGCAGCCAGGCGGGATGTGAGCCCCGCCACGTGTCCGAGGCCTTCGTCATGTTCCGCTTCCCGGTCACCCACTGCGGCACCACCGTCCAGGTAGGGCGGGAAAACCCTGGAGAACCCCCAAGTGGGTATGGTGGGGTCACTTCAGGACAGAAGTTCCCCCAGGATGCTCCCAGTCCTTCCAAAACTTCAGGGTAAAGAACTCACCCACGTGCTGCCTCCTGCCTCAAATCCCAACCCGGGCATCCCCCAGGATGTTTCCCATTCCAGTGTTCCCTACACAGGTGATCGAGGACATGCTGATCTATGAGAACCAGCTGATCTCCACCATCGATGTCCAGGGATCCCCCCGTGGCTCCGTCACTCGGGACAGCGTCTACATGTAAGGGAAGAGGGTGGAAAAATCAAGGCAGAGAGCCTGGATTCCACCTTGGATCAAACCAACCCTCACTCCTGCCACATCCCTGGCGGTGTCCCCACAGCTTGGGCTGAGGGGGCTGATAGAGGATTTGGGAATCTCCCACCTTTCTCTCCCTCTTTTTCCCAGTCTCCGAGCTCGGTGCATCTACAACTCCAGTGACATCCTTCCCTTGGGAGTGGAGGTGGCCATGCCCCCCACAGCCGCCCCGCTGGCCATGCCGGGCCCGCTGGGGCTCCAGCTGCGGATTGCCACCGGTGAGTGCTCCCTATCCCGCTCCCTATCCCTCTCCCTATCCCACTCCCCATCCCACTCAACCCCTCCTGGATAACCCACAGACGAATCCTACAGTTCCTACCATGCTGTGGGTGACTTCCCCCTGGTGCGGGTGCTCCGGGACCCCATTTACGTGGAAGTCCGGCTGCTCCAGAAGACGGATCCCAATTTGGTGCTGGTGCTGCACCACTGCT
This sequence comes from Hypocryptadius cinnamomeus, assembly GCA_013400635.1. Lineage (NCBI taxonomy): Eukaryota > Metazoa > Chordata > Aves > Passeriformes > Zosteropidae > Hypocryptadius > Hypocryptadius cinnamomeus. The sequence goes on from VYZP01029800.1 coordinate 11,028, forward strand.
GGGCCTCCCCTGGCTCCCACACCACATCCCAGCCCCAGTGGCCCATCCTGGTGGAAGGGTGAGTGGAAAAGGATGGGAAGATGGAAGGGGGTGAGGGAGGGGGGTCACTGTGCTGACGCAGTGTCCTTGCTTCCCACCCAGGTGTCCCTTCCAAGGGGACAACTACAGGACACGGCTGATTCCGATGGGTCCGGCCTCTCCGGAGCTGCCCTTCCCAAGCCACTACCAGCGCTTTGTCATCTCCACCTTCGCCTTCGTGGAGCCCCCTGGAATGGCTGTGCTGGAGGGGGAGGTGAAGGGGATCCCCCTGAATCCATATGTTGGGAATGCCTCAGTGTTGGGAATCCCTGATCCCAACACCCCCAAACCCACCCCAGCACTGACCCTGCCTCCGGCTGCCCACAGTCTCTTCCTGTTGGGAAGCTCACGCTGCTTTTGGGGGCATTCCTCATGGCTTGGGGATGCTTTTTGGGGGTCTCTTCAGGCTTGGGGACCCTTTCTGGGGATCTCCAGGTGACGCTGGCATTCCTGTGGCTCCCAGGTGTACATCTCCTGCAGCGCCTCCGTGTGCCACCTGGCCCAGCCGGAGCCCTGCCGGCCCTCCTGCCAGCTGGGAGTGCCCTCACGTGAGTCTGGGAGCCTCCAGGGATTTGGGAAGACCTCTACATGTCCCCCTCTTCCCAAGCCGACCTGCTGTCCCCCACAGGAGCACGGAGGTCTCCAGGAGACAGGAGGACAGGTGACAGCATGGGGACAGTTACATCTCAAGGATGCCTTGTCTTTCCTGAGGTTCCCAAGAGAGGGGGAACTCAGCAGAGAGGCTGAGGGGTGAGTGCCTTCTGCTCCCTAAAAACCCCTTCATCCCAAACACCCCTTCATTCCTCTAAGTTATCTACTCCCCCTCTTCCTCCTCACAGCCTCTGCCTGGATGCTGTTGGATGTCTCTGGGAAAGCTGGATAAATAAAACCAGTGCAAAACACGGCTCTAAGGGTGGTTTGTCCTTGAGAGGAAAGAGGGTCCTTCATCCCCATTCCCAAGCTGGCAGCAGCCACAGACCCCCCAAATCCCACCCTGCTACACCCCGCCCTTCACAGGAGCCTTTTCCAGATGGGATGACAGGGAATAATTCTTTATTTCCATACTGAAACTAAGTAACTGCTTACAAAACTGCACAGTCTTCCCTTCCCTCCCTCCCTCCACACATCCCGGCCTCAAACTTCCACCAGCACCAGGATTAGGGTTTTTTGTCAAACCAGTTACACAAAACAATCTAAAGGCAGAAAACACACATCACTGGGAAAAAAACTAAATAATAAATTCATGAAGCACGGGGAAGGCAATGTCTGACTTCCCTTACATCAACAGCTACAACAGGGGAGCTTGATAATCCCACCTGGATAATCCCACATGGATATTCGGCTGTCCCCCCCACCCTGAATCCCAAAAAATCCCAGCCCCACTTCCAGGGCTACAGGCTGTAGAACTTGAGGCTCCGATCCATGCCTGTGGAAGCGATGAACTTGGCATGGTGGCCAAAGGCCACTCCTGTGGTCAGACCACTGTGCTCTGGGAACGGAAAACAATCCATGGTCACAATTCCGAGTGGATTTGTCCCATTCCCACCCCAGCCACTTCCATGATTCCCAGAATCCCTCACCTGTGAAGTGGAGGATCTCCGTCCACTGCTTGCAGATGTAGATCTGGACATCGGTCCCGCCCAGCGCCAGATAGGTCCCGCTCTGGTCGAAAATCAGGGATTTCACCTGTGGAGAAGAATCACAACGAGGCGTTGAAAAAGCTCCAAATGGCTTTTCTGGGATGCCACAATCCTTGGAGCAGAGAGGCCATGGGGGGAAAATGGGCATCACACACCTCAAAGTTGTTATCCAGCTGCAACGTCTTGAAGTTCTTGAGCTTCCTCAAATCCCAGAGCTTGACCGAGGAATCGTCGGCTGCCGTGGCCAGGTAGTATCCGTTCTCGGAAAAGGCGATGCTGGTGATGGGGCCGGAGTGTCCCGGGAAGTTGGCCACGTTGGTGCGTTCCTGGGGACAAGGCGGTCAGAGGGAATCACAGCGCTGGGATGTGGCATCGTTCCCAACCGAGCTGCACGGTCACGGTGTCACCAGCGGCTGCTCTGGAGCTGGAATCTTGGGATTTTTGGAGAAACCTCCAAAAACATTCCTCAAAGTCCCGCTCCTTGGACTGATCCCCAAACCAAGTTCAGACACCCCCAAAACCCTGTTCCCGCACATTTCCATCGGCCCTTACCTTCAGATCCCAGATCTTGATTTGGGAATCCATTGTTCCCGTCCCAAAAATGAGCCCGTCCGGGTGGAACTGGGCACAGGTGAGAGCTATGGAGACAGCAGGAGAATCAGACACTTGGGAAGATTGGGAAGGCTCAAGAGGGTTGGGGAGACTCAGAGGGTTGGGAAGATACAGGGAGTTGGGAATATTTTGAGAGTTGGGAACACTCAAGAAGGTTGATGAGATTGGAAGGGTTGGGAAGACTCAGGAAGGTTGGGAAGGCTACCAAGACCCCTCCAAAGGAGTTCCCACAAACTCCAGGAGCCAAGGGATGCCCAGAGTGGGGAAAATCAACTCCAAAGCTTACCACATCCAGAGCTCTCATCCGTCACCTTGGTGAGGACACGGCCCGTCTGGATATCCGAGAAAGCCCAGTACTGGGAGAGAGGAAGAGCGTTGGATACGGGAGGGGTGGGAAGCAAAGGTGGGATCTGTGGGATGGGGAGGGATTCACCTGATCATCCGAGGAGCTGAGCAGGTAATCACCCGTGGCGTGGAGGCTGAGCCCGGTCACGGAGCCCTCGTGGGCACGGACCACCTGGACACAGGAAGCGTTGGGAACGGACCAGATCCGGATCGTGGCGTCGGGAGAAGCCGAGAACACCAAGTCCTACACAAGGACAACACCAGAAGATTCACATGGGGAGAATTCACCTCTCTGAGAGCTCCCAGCAGGAGATTCCACCAGAGCAGGGTCCTGATATCCAGACTTGAGGCATCCTGGAAGTGAGGAAAGAGCCAGGCGCACCTGGGATGGGTGGAAGACGACGCTGGTGACTTTCTTGGTGTGGCCCTTGAGCGTGGCCAGGATCTGCTCCGAGCTCTTGTCGAACACGATGACGTTTTTGTCGGCTCCACCTGGAAAACCAAGCGGGAAGCGCTGGGATGGGAGTGTGGAGACAACCAACTCCAAATCCACCTGCCTTATGTCCCTTGTCCTTCTTCAAATTCCCAAAAACACAGAGAAAAGAGATCCATTCCCAGGTGGGAAACCCCCGGGAAAGCTCCCTTACCAGTGAGGATCTTGTTGGTGTCGGAAGGACACAGATCCAAGGCAAGAATTCCTGGGATGCTGGCACTGTGCAGCCCCTATGTGAGGGAGGAGAACCCCAAATTACTGGCACAAGCACCAAAACCTTCCCAAAGGGAATCAAGAAACGATTCCCAGCTCCTTGTGGGAGTTTCCCAGTCCTTCCCCCTCCCACCACTTACCACATGTGAGGCCACCTGCCGGTACTTGCTGAGCTCCTCTGGCTTCACCAGCTCCTCCGGGACCGTCTTGCCCCTCTGGAAAAAACAGGGATAAACATCAGCCTTGGCTGGAGCACGGCACATCCCAGCTCCCTCCAAACCCCTGGATAAGGCCGCTCACCTTCTTACGCTCCGTGGTCAGCACCGTCGCCTTGTCTTGGAGCTGGAAAACAAGAGGAGGGTGGGCACAGACCGGGAATTCCGCGATGGGGAGATGGAGAGGGGAACACACGGAACGCTGCCCCTACCTTCTGGATGATCTCCGGGGTCATTCCCGCCAGCTCTCCCAGATCCATGGCCTCGCCAGCACCCTGTGTGGCACAGAGAGAAGGGACATGCAGAGAGGGAATGTGGAAGCAATGGGTGGGAAAAGGCTTGGGGATGAGCGGGAAAAGGGCCGGGATGTGGAGCAGGGACTCACGGCCACGTTGGGCTGCGCTGACGGCACCGCCTGGGGCACGATGAGCCCGGCCTGAGGCTTCAGCGTGGCCAGAGCTGCGAAAACACAACAGGTTTAAAGGAAAACCGGGACAAAGCACTTCCCAGAGCCCCTTCCCGGGAACGCCACGCGTCTGCGTCACCTTCTCTGGCGGCGGTGACCTCCTTGGTGAGGCGGGCGATGACCCTGCAGGCGGCATCGTGCTGGTACAGGGCGTGGGACAGCTCCTGGCGCGTGGTCTGCAGCTGCTGCCGCAGCGTGAAGCTGTGCAGCATCACGGCATCCTGCCGGGAAGCGCCGCAGTCAGCCAGGGAACGGCGGGATCCCAGCCCCGGCAGCCCCCCCGGGCACTCACCCACTCGTCCTGCAGGGCTTTCAGGATGGCCGGGATGCTGGTGGCCGAGGGGGGTTTGGGCCGGATCGGGTGGGCGACTGGAAGAAAGATGGACGAGTCACCTGTGTTTCCCGAAATCCCTATGGATCGCCGCACCCCCATCCCTTGCCTTTCCCATTTCACCATCCCTCCTTTACCCCTCTCTTTCCCAGCCTCCGCGGCTGAGTTTGGCATCTCAGCCCCAGCTCAGCAAACCCCGAAACACCTCGGGCACCGCCATTCCCGACCCCAGAGCCGCCGTTCCCGGGAGAGCCGCTGTTCCCGGGAGAGCCGCTATTCCCGGGAGAGCCTTTCCCACGCCCGTTCCCGATCCCGGCACCTTTGATGTCGATGAGCTGCTCCTCGGACAGCGGCTGGTTGTTGACAGGGTCGGTGCCGTTCTCCGCGATGTATTTCTCGATCAGCCGCCGCTCGTACACGTGGTTGGACACCGGCGACACACACGGGTGCTCCGGGACCTCGTTGGAAACTGCGGGGGAAAGGGAAGGATAGGATGGGACGGGAACGGGGGCTTGGGAACTCCCTGCCCGGTGATCCCGGCTGTCCCCGCCCCGCAGCCCGGGATCCCCCATTCGGTAACGCTCGCTCCCCCGCACTCCCGCGGCCGCTCTCTCTCCGCACTCACTGGAGCAGATGAGCGCCATGGCGGAGGCCGGGGGGTCGCGGCGCTCCGGTTACGGCCCCGCTGCCCTTCCGAGGTTGTTTCCGGTTGTCCTTTCCGGTCCGGGGTCCCGGTTCCGGTTCCGGTTGGCGCGCGCGGCCCCCGCGCCGCTCCCGAGCGCTCACGCGGGCGCCGCCGCCGCCGGAACCGGAAACGCTCCCGGCATCCCCCGCGCTCCCCCCGCCGGCGGGAACCGCGCTTCCCGGCGTGCACCGCGCGNGGGGAAAGGGGGGAACTGGGCGGGGCGGGGCACAATGGGACTGGGGAGATCCCAGGGGTACTGGGGAGAAGTGGGGAGCATGGGGGGTCCCGGGGGTGGCAGTGTCCCGTCCTGGAGCGCCCCGCTCCCTCCTTTGGGAAGGGGTGCCCCCCCTTCCCAGCCAGGCCCGGTGCCCTTGGCTGTGTCCTGCTGACTCTTGTCGATCCCAAAAATAGCCGGGACACCCAGGCCTGTGCTGAGGGGGGGCATGGAACTGGGCTGTGGGGCCTCCAGCCTCCCCTCCTGCTTGGGGGACCCCAAAACCAGCAAGTGAACCCCAAAACCAGCAGGGTTTCCCCCTCCCAGCACCCCCACATCTCTCTTTCCCCACAGATCCCAGGTTCCAGGATGGGGAGTGCCGTGGGGCACCGGGCCCTGCTGGCCCTGCTGCTGTGGATCCCATTCCTCATGGGATCGGCAGGGGACGGAGCCAAGGATGGCCAGGAAGGATTCCAGGGACACGCCACCACCACCTCCGATGACCTGCTGCTCCGGCTGGGAAGATCCACTTGGGACACCCTGGAAAACTGGGTGGGACACCAGCCCCTGCGGATGGTGGCGGAGGTGGGATCCCAATTCCCAAACCTTCCCTGGAGTTCCTTGTGCAGGGGCATGGGACACTTTCCCACTGCCTTATCCCCATCTTTCCCTGCAGAGCCTCTCCACCACCCTCTGGATCGTTTCCTCTGGGATCTCAGCAGCCCTGACCACGCTCTGTGGGATCCTGGGGGATCTCCTGGCCGCTTCCAGCATCAACGGTGAGTCAGGCTCAGCCCGTGGGGCGGCTCCAGCCCCCATTCCCAGTGCCACCGCTGACTCCCAGATCCCATTCCCAGGCCACCGGCTGGTCCGAGCGGCAGCGCTGGCTCCCGGAGAAGTGCAGAGGGTGCTCCTGTGGGCAGTGGCCGCCCTGGTGGGATCCTGGGTGCTAGCCCGCCTTCGAGGGCTGCTGCTCCCACTGCTCCGTGGGGTGAAGCTTTTCTTTTTCCTCGGAGCCTTCCTGCACGTGGCCGCTTCCCAGGAGAGCCCCACGGTGCAGGCGGGAATGCTGCTGGGCCTGTGGGTGCTCTACGCCTTCCTGGGCAGCCTGGTGACATCCCCGGATCCCAGCGCCCGGCTGGATGCGGCCGTGAAGAGCCTGGAGTGGAAGGTGGAGGAGCTGCGGCGGCGCCAGAAGTTTGGGGGGCCCCGGAACCGGGAGGACTGAGCCCCCCTAAGGCTTCCCCAAAGCTTGGCTCCGTCATCCCAAGCATCCCAAGCATGTGTCCCCCTCCTCTGCTGAGCCCCCTGCACCTCTTCCTCTGCTTCCCGGTTCTCCCGGGGGTCCTGAGAGCCCCCCATCCCTCTGGGAGCACCCCAAAATCGGGGGCTGTGCCTTGCCACACATGCTACAAGTGCCTTCACCCCAAAAGCCCCACAAATGTGGGAGAAGAGCTCCCACATTCCCTGCTCGCTGGGGATGCTTTCCTAGCCCTGCTGGCTTGGGGTGCAGAGGGGATCCCATTCACCATCCCGGGGGCTCTGCTTGTTTTGGGGTCCCCTCACTGTCAGGATTTGGGTTTTAAGCTGCTTTTTAAACGGTTTTGATAATGTGGTTTGGAATAAAGACGGATTTATCCGGCCTAGCCCTGCTGCTTTCCCATGGAGAGGGGGTCAGGCTCAGAGCCAGCCCCCCAGTCCATTCAGGGCGGGAGAGAGGAGGAGGAAGAGGAGGATGGTTTTCCCATGCCAGGATCCCACTGCCCTCCAGCTGTTCCTGCTGTGCTTCCCACTCGCTCCATGCTCCTTGCCATGGATGTTCTCGTCCTTCCCATGTCCCCAGTATCCCTGGTGGGACAGGGAAAGATGGATGGCAGCTGGGGGAAGAATTCCCACCCTCCTGTTCTGCTCCGGGGGTCTCCGGGTGGCCTGGGGTGTCCGGTGCTGGGTGGGGCTGGGAATGGGATGAGGAGCAAGGATGGGGATGGGGATGAGGAGGAGGATGAAGAGCAGAGGTGGGGATGGGGAATGGGATGAGGATGAGAATGGGGAGCAGGGCGAGGAATGGGGAGCAGGAGGGGGAGCAGGGCTGGGAATGGGTAGTGGGATGGGATGTGGCTCGGGCTGTGGAGCAGGAGCCGGAGCACCGGGCACGGCCGGGCTTTAGGACCCGGCGGGACGAGGCGGCGCCGGTGCCGGTCCCGCCCCGGCCCCATTGTCTCGGCGCGGGGGCGGAGGGACGGGAGGCACCGGCGGAGCGACAGGAGGCACCGGCGGCACCGACACCGGCGGCACCGGCGGGCGGACCGAGCTCCCCTCGGCCATGGCCTTGGCGCCCCGGCTGGTGCTGCTGGCCGCCGCCCTGTTCTGTGCTCCGGGTAAGTGGGAACGGCACCGGGAAAGGCATCGGGAACGGCAGCTGGCACCGGGAACAGCACCGGCACCGACTCCGACCCCGCTCCGCACCCCTCCCGCCGTCCTGCCGGGATCCACTCCCGCGTGGACCCGCAACCTGGGTCGATTCGCCCCTTTCCCCGCGTTCGGGGTCCCTCCGTTCCGCCGGGATCCCGGGAGCCGGGGCGACCTCACCCCCTCCTCCTCCTTTCCCCGCGTTCCCCGGGATCCGCGTCCCCCATTCCGCGGGGATCCGTGCGCCCTTCAGCGCCTGGGATCCCGAGGGGGTCGCCCGGGGAACGTGGGATCCGCTGGGATCTCGAGGAGGGAATCTCCTCCCAGTCCCCACGGGAACCCGCCGCCCGAGGGACTCCTCTTCCCCTCGGATCCCGGGATCTGCCTGACCTCTCTCCCCGCACACCCGATCCCCTAGGTGGGATCAATTCCTGGCCGTGAGAAAGCCCTGCCCGGGCTCCCAGGTGGGATCTGCTCGCTGTGATGAGGGATCCCTTTGAGCACCATGAGGGGGGCACCACGAGGGCACCACGAGCCTGGATCCCACCCTTCAGGACATGGTTCCAACCCTCTCCCCAGTGGGGAATGCATTCCCAGAGGGAACAGCCAGGACTGGGGGAACCAAGTGCCCGCCCCCCCAAGTCTCGATGCAGGGATGGGATAACCCCGGGATGGGATAACCCTGGGATGGGCCTGGGCAAAGGGTCAGCCTGTGTGCTGCCACAAAGGTGGGCACAAAGACCCTCACTTGCCACCCCTGTGCACCCCATTCCCACTGTGTCCCTGAGGAATGTGACGCATCCTTGTCCCTGCAGTGAGGGGTGATGGGGAGCCCCCGGATCCCGTGTTCCTGCCGGCAGAGCTGGAGGTCCTTGGGGTGCCCGAGTCCTACCGTCTGCAGAGGGTGGATCAGGACATGGCCCCCAACTCTTCCCTGCACACCCGCTCCGAGACATTCCTGCTGCTTCGTGCTGGATCCCAGCCCCTGGTCCAGGCCACCTACCCCCCGTTCAGCATCCGCCAGGTAACCGAGAGTCCTGTGTCCCCTGGGCCACCCCAGGGTGTCCTGGCCCCCACCACCATCCTGGTGTCCTTACAGGAGGTGTCCCTGGAGAGCCCCCCCAGCTCAGCAGCTTGGGCCATCCGTGCCGTGTCCCTGGAGAGCTCTGTGTCCCCTGCTGAGCCCATGGCCCGTGTCCTCTTCCATCTGCATGGGCCCGACTGGATGCCTGGGAAGCAGGATCATGCCGGGGCCCGGAATCATCCCAAGGACTGGGACCATCCTGGGGTTTGGGATCACCCTGAAGTCTGGGACCACCCTGGGAGTCAGGGTCACCCCAGGGACTGGAATCATCCCAGGGAGCAGAACCACCCTGGGGTCCGGGATCACCCCAGGAACCAGGATCACCCTGGGGATCATGATCACCCCAGGGACCAGGACCACCCTGAGCAGCAGGACCACCATGGAGTCTGGGATCACCCCAAGGACCGGGATCACCCCAAAGACCGGCAGCACCCTGGGATCCACGATCACCCCAAGAACTGGAACCACCTCAAAGACCGGGGCCACCGTGAGCAGCAGGACCACCCTGGGAACTGGGATTCTTCAAGGGATTGGGATCACTCCAGAGCTCAGGATCTCCCCTGTGTAACCCTCCACGCTCACCACCGTGGGCGGGTGGCCCGGGGGACATGTCACCTGCAGGTCAGTGCTAACCTGGGGACCCTGGGGACCCACAGCTCCCCCCCAGCCTAATCCCAGGACCCCCTCTCCCCTGCAGGCCCCACTGGGTGTGTGTGTGGTGGAGCTGGAGATCCCTCCACGCTGGTTCTCCCTGGGATCCCTCCATTCCCACCGGAGCCACCGGCGAGATTCCGACCCCTCGGAGCCTCTGGAGCGCCCAGAACTGGCTGAGCTGCGCTACAGCGTGGGGGAGTGCGGAGGTCGGGAGCAGGAGGCTCCCAGATTCCTGGGAATGCTGGAGCTGCGGGCAGGAGAGCCGGAGCGGCGGCAGGAGGTGCGGCTGGACGAGAAGGTGCTGCTGCGTGTCCCCAATGTCCCCCTGCGGCCCGGGCAGCGCTTCACGGCCACCATCGCCCTGCGCCACAACTTCACTGCCGACAGCCTGACCCTGAGGTGAGAGCGGGGACAATGGGGACGCCAGGACAGTGGGGGACACTGTGTGACACTATGTGAGAGTGTGTGACAGTGTGTGGAAGTGCGTGACTGTGAGTGACACACTGTGACAGTTAGTGACACTGTGTGACAGTCTGTGACATTGTGTGGCAATTTGTGGCAGTATGTGAACATTTGATACCATGTGTACTGAGTGACATTGTGTGACAGTGTGACTGTGACACTGTGTGACACCATCTGATACCAGCTGACAGGATCTGATACTGTGTGACAGTGAGTGACACTGTGACATTGTGTGACTGTGGGTGATACTGTGTGACAGCGAGTGACACCATGTGATTGTGAGTGACTCTGTGGGACACCGTCTGACACCACCTGACATTGTGGGACACTGTTTAACACTGTGTGAAACTGTGTGACATTTTGGGGCATTGTGTGACACCATGTGACACTGTGTGACACCATGTGCCTGCACAGGATCAAGGCCAAGAAGGGCCTGCAGGTGATCTCCGCCCGTCCCACAATTCCCAGCACCTGGAGCGTGCACCTGGAGCGTTCCCGTGGTCCCAAGCACTCCACAGCCATGGTGACGTGCCGGCGGCTCGGGGACATCCCTGCCATCACTGACAGCTCCAGGTAGGGAATATCCCAATACCCCCATCCCGATGGGAATTACAGGTTGTTCCACCCTGATCCCAGTGTGGTGCCGCAGGGTGTCCGAGCCAGCCGAGTTCCTGCACCTGGATGTGGCGGTGGAAAACGGGACGGGGGGGCTGGCGCCGGCGCGGCCCCTCACGTGGCAGGTGGAGTATCCCGGCCAGGATCCCGAGGCGCAGAAGGACAAACTGGTCTGGGAAATCCAGGTGTCAGAGCGGGACGTCCGTGCCCTTGTCCCGCTGGTGCAGGTGGGTGTCCCCATCCTGTTCCAGCCATCCATCCCGTGGGAAGCGCTCCCTCATCCCGCTGTGCTTCCAGGAGCTGGAGATCCTAAACACGGCGCCGCTGACCGGGATCCCCCGCGTTATCCCGGTCAAACTGGTGGCTGTGGAAGCAGGGGGTGGAGTGTCTGAGCTCACGGATCCCGTAGGATGCGAATCCGCTGACAAGCAGGTGCTGCAGGTGAGTCCTGCTATCCCTTCATTATCCCGCCTCACCCTGGGAGATTCCCATGGAATTCCACATGCCCTTGCAGGTGTCGGATTCCTGCGACCTGGTGTTCGTGGGGGGCAAGGAGAGCCGAGGGGCGCGGGGGGCCCGCGTGGATTTCTGGGTGCGCCGGCTGCGGGCGGAGCTGAGCTTCTCCGTCTGGGCTCCGCTGCTCCCGCTCCGTGTCCAGCTGGGAGATCCCATCCTGGAGCAGCTCCGTGGCTGGAGACTGCCTGGGGGGCCTGACAGGTAGGCCTACAGAATAGGATGGTGGGAAAAGGGGGAGATGGGAATGGGGCTGGGAACTGACACGTGGGGATGCATCAGTGAGCCCCCAACACACTCCTGTGTCCCGGGATTCTCATCACCCTGTCGTGGAATCCCTGTCACCCTGTCCTTCAATCCCTGTTCCCCTGACCCTGGGGAACCTCCTGTCACCCCATCCTGGGACTATCGTCACCATGTCCCTGTCCCCTGTCCCCAGTGCCGTGGCGGAGTCCGAGGACCCCGCAGAGGAGCCGGAGCGGCGGGCGCGGGGCTGCCGGGCCCAGTTCCAGCGCACAGGGCTCCGTGTCCTAGCACACTTTGTGGCCCACCCCCTGGATGGTGGCCGTCACCTGTCCTACCTGCCTGGCCCTGAGTGGCTCCTGGATGTCACCCACCTGGTGGCTGCCCGGACCCGTGTCCAGGACCCCCGCGTGGCCTCACTGGAAGCAGGGGCCGTGGTTGTGGGCCGGGAGCCTGGAGTCACCTCTGTGGAGGTAAACGGGGGTTGTTTGTGGGATCCTGGGAAGATTTGGGGGTGTGGGAAGGTTGTAGGGATGGAGCTGGGGGGCTGGAAATGATCCCAGTGGGAGCTGGGTAGGATACAGGGAGGGAGGGAACTGAGGGGCTGGAGGGGCTGGCACAGAAAGGGAAGAGGAAACAGTGGCCATGAGGAATGTTGGGGGACTCACGAGCTGCTTCCAGGTGCGCTCCCCGCTCTCCGACTCCATCCTGGGGGAGCAGACGCTGGTGGTTTCTGAGGAGAAGGTGACGGTGACAGAGCTCCGCGCCCAGGTGGTGGCTGGGCTCTCCTTATCCCTGCGGACACAGCCAGATCATCCTGGCGTGGTCACTGCCACCATCCTGGGGACACCCACGCTACGGGCCCTCAAGCAGGTGAGACGGCTGGGGGGTGACCCTAGTCTCCCCGGTGTCCCCCAAACCTCTGCCATCCTGCTTGTCATCCCACCAGGAAGCGACCCTGTCCATCTGGTTGTCCTTCTCCGACCACACCCTGGCCCCACTGGAGCTCTACGGGTGGCACGACGTGGCCTTGACCGTGACGTCCCTTGACCGCGCTGTCGCCACCGTCAGGGGGTCCCCTGGGGTCCCCACTGCCCACCCCTGGGTGGTGGCCGAGGGGCCAGGCCGGGGGGCCCTGCTCCAGCTCAGCCTGCATCCCCCGGATCCGTGCCGGCGTGGCCGGCACCGTGCGGCCACCCTGGCCACCGGCACCGCCTGGCTCGAGGTGGGGGTCCCCTCTCCCGGGAGCCCCCGGCCTTTCCCGCGGGCTGAGGGCGCCATGTCCGGGGAAGCAGTGACCGTGGGACAGAGGGACCCCGTGGGCGTGGGGCCAGCAGCCACCAAGATCCAGGGGTCTTCCTCGGAGGAGGATGAGGAGGACAACTACGGACGCAACCGTGCTGGCATGGAAGAGGAGGAGGAAGAGGAGGAGGAGATGGTGAGGGCTCCGGAGCGGGTGACTGACCTGGAAATTGGGATGTACGTGCTCCTGGGAGTCTTCTGCCTCGCCATCTTCATCTTCCTCGTCAACTGCATCTTCTTCGTGCTCCGGTACCAGCAGAAGGAGCTGCCCGAGCCAGGCGGGGCCCCCTCGGCCCCACAACCCCACAACTGGGTCTGGCTGGGCACCGACCAGGAAGAGCTGAGCCGGCAGCTGGATCGGCAGCAGCTGGATCGGCCACAGCCAGATCGCCGGCAGCCGGAACCCCCGGCATCCCCGGGCCCCCCCTGTGGCTGCGGGGGCCCCCTGGGCTCCAGCGAGGACGGGGCTCCCCCTGGCTCCCCGGCCCCCGGAGCGCCGCCGCCCCGCAAGGAGGGATCGGCTCCAGGGGGTGGCCGCAGGAAGCGGGTGGAGTTTGTCACCTTTGGCCCCCCTCGTGTCCCCGAGGAGCCCCCCCCGGCCACCCCTCACGTCCAGTCAATCCTGGTGGCCAGCGAGGACGACATCCGCTGGGTGTGTGAGGACATGGGGCTGCGGGATCCCGAGGAGCTCCGGAGCTACATGGAGAGGATCCGCGGCAGCTCCTGACCCCGAGGGGGCAACTCCCGGACCCCCCAATTCCCGGGCAAACCAGTAAGGGCCCGACCTCCTCCCCGTGCCGTGCTGGGGGGACACCAACCCCCCTTCCCAGCGGGATGGGCCGGGGACCACTGGTGGCCTCCTGGGACCACCCCGAGGTGCCCACAGATGGGTGAGAGGGGGTCTCCCAGCCCTATCCTTATGGGGGCTGGATCCCAGCAGCACCGGGGAGGAATTTGGGATGCTCTTACTGCTTTGGGTCTCATTGCGACATGGTGTTCATAGTGGTGATGATGATGGTGGTGATGATTCCTGTGGTCTGATCCCGGGGAGGATCCTGTATCCCCCCCACCTTCACCCCGGCCACGCATCCGTTTTGTACACATTTTTTATCGGGAACGCCCGGGAAGGGGCTGCCAGGGGCTGGTATTTATGGAAAATTTTTAATTCTGACGTTGTTACAAAAATAAAGTATTTAAAAAAACAATTGGGATTCTCTGTGCCATCTCCTGTGATCCTGACACCAGGTCCCACCCTTCCCCCATGGCAGTGCCAGGCTCCTGGGAATGGGCACATGCCCTTGACCTTGGCTCCACGTGGGAGCTGGTCACGGGATTGGATCCAGGGCTGGGCCTGGCCGTGGCCCAGCTGGGGTCACCTTGGGATAAGGGATCTCCTTCCTCCCTCTCCTGCCATCTTCCTCCTCCACCTTTCCAACCCCAGCACCAGCCTGGTACTGCATGTCCCTGACATTCCAAAATGTCCCCTCAGCACCTCCCTATATTAGTGGCCATGGGGATTCCCACTCTTCCAGCTTCCCAGTAAGTCCCAGCAATTGCAAGACACCCTGGGTAACAGCAGGAGATCCCCCAGCCCATCACCCTGCTCCCAGCTTCCCCAAACTTCCCAAAACCCTGCTGAGATGGGGTGACTGGAGTCCTGTCCCCTCTTCCCAGCATCCTGGGTCCCCAGGTGTTCAGCTGGATCCAGCCCTCACCACGGTGGGGATCAATGTCTCCTGGGATGCCCCATCTCCCACCCGTAGAAATTCCAGCCTTACCCCTCGCTTAATATTCCTGGAGGGCCCTGGGGTGATCCTGCATGTGCTGGAAGTGTGGATGGATGTGGAGCTGCAGGTAACATTGACTCCAAAAAACAGGGAGAAGAGGGGAATTCCTGGCTCTTCATCACCCCACAGATGTCCCACATCTCGGGAGGCCCCGAGTCCCCCCATGCCACCACCCCAAATCCACGACTTGGAGGCACAAACAAGCTGCAGATCATGATGGCTCCACCAGATCTGTGTCCCCTGGGGTGGGAGCACCAGACCCACGAGGCTCCCCTGCCCCGGAGGGTCTCTGGGGTCCCCAAAACCCTGTTTCCTCCCTGCCAGGGCAGGATGGAGCCACCCCATCACCCTCCTCCACCCCACAGCACTGAGTCGGCTTCCTGCCCTCCGCCACACTCCCGGAGCTGCCGGAGCGCGGGGACACGGCCAAGCCACGTCCCCAAGCTGCTGAGAGAGGGACCCCCTGAATCCCAGACCCCTGAATTCCATGGGGCTGCCCCACTGATGGGATGGGGGGGGTCTGCCTGCTCTTGGTGGCTCTTTCTGCTGTGGCATCTGCACGAGGTACGTCACTGTCCCCATCCTGGCCCTTGCCGTCACTCTCTTGGGACCTTGGGGTGGTGGAGCCACAGATTTGGGGGTCGGGGACCTGCCACCTCCCTGGGATGGGGAGCACTGGCGGTTCTGGGGGTTCCCAGCAGGGGTGTCAGTGGTGGAGAATGCTGCCCCCCAACACACTCAGAGGGAAAGGGATCCCCTGAAAGGGTATCCTAAGGCTTGGGGATTCTCCTAAGGGTTTAGGTCCCCTTGGATCCCCCCAAAAGCACCCTGGGAACCCCTAGAAGAGGACCCTAAGCCCCAAAAGCTGCTCTCGGAGCCATCCCACCTGCAATCCCTTCGGGAACAGGGTGACACTCAGGGCCTGAAGCCCATCCTCTCTCATGTATCCCCTGGATGGTTTTGGGATGTGATGCCCCCCGTCCTCCCCACCCTGGCAGGATTTGGGATTGTTTGGCTGCCAAAATGTCTGCCAGGAGCTGCTTCGAGGCCTCCAATCGATCAGGAAACAGCCCCATCACCCCATTTCCGCCCTTCTCACACGTCCATCCCCACCTGGAGCAGCTCATTCCCACCTTCTCCCCTCATCCCTGGCCTTATCCTTGAATATTTTAACTCCAATCCACAGTGCACCAGCCCTGGTGTCTCTTCCCAGGATTCCCACCCAAGCAGCCCCCTGGATGTCTCACTTCTGGGGCTGAATCCTTCCCCCTGGAGGAGCCAAATGGGGCATTTTTAGGGATAACTGACTCATCCACTCACCTGTGGCTCTGGAATGGGTGTAGGCAGGTGGATACAGACAGGTCCAGCCCCTCTGTGTCTGCAGGGATGAACCGGAAGTTGGGAACGACACAGATGCAGGATGATATCCCAAATTTCAGCTCTTCCACGGCTGAGTGGTGTCCCAGTATTCCCGTATTTAAGGCCAAATTCTCCCAGCAGATCCCACACCAGGATTTATCCCTGAAAAACATCCTGGGGCACACAGGGATTGATTTTTGGGATGCAACAGTTCCGTGACCATTTTGCCAGAGCCCGGGGGGATTCCCACTGTGCCACTCACAGCTGGGAGAATCCTCTTGGCCACATTTTGGTAGGTTTGGAATGTACTCCTCCAAACTGGGAATCCTGGGGGCTCAGCACCTCTTCCCTCTGTCCTTTCTCCCCACAGTCTCCACAGAAACGACAGAACCTCCCACTACTCCGACTGGGAACACCTCAGTGACACCGGGTGAGTGTGGGAGGGTGAGGGACATCCTTACACCCACTTTTTGGGATTCTGGGACAACACCAGCTCACCCTTCCCGGTGCATCTCCCAGGTCCCAGAGCGCTCCGGCTGGTGGGCGGCCGGAGCCGCTGCGAGGGCCGGGTGGAGCTGGAGCAGGAGGGGACATGGGGGACGGTGTGCGACGACGGCTGGGACATTCCCGACGCCGACGTCGTGTGCCGCCAACTCCAGTGCGGCCGTGCCGTGAGAGCCCACGGCAACGCTTCCTTCGGCCGCGGACACGGCCCCATCCTCCGGGATGAGGTGGGATGCGAGGGACACGAGCGGGACCTGTGGGAATGTCCGGCCACGCTGGAGCACGACTGCAGCCACAAGGAGGACGCCGGCGTGGTTTGCTCAGGTGGGTTTGGAATATTCCAGAGTGGGGGATTGTGGATGGCGCGTCCTCATCTCTGTGCTCTTCCTGCAGAGCACCAGGAGTGGCGGCTCTCCGGAGGCCGGGATGGGTGTGCCGGCAGGGTGGAGGTGTTTTTCCGCGGCACTTGGAGCACGGTGTGTAACAGCACCTGGTACGAGACGGAGGCCACGGTGCTGTGCCGGACGCTGGGATGCGGGGATATGCTCCAGAGGCCTGCCTTCAGACACACGCTTCCCGGGAAGATGACGTACCTGTGCGGGAGCCTGCAGCCCTCGCTGGCACAGTGCCTCTGGATCTTCAATAAATCCGCTCCCTGTTACCAATCCTGGGCTGCCGGGGTCATCTGCAACGGTACCGCATCCTTCCCGATGGGATTTGAGGCAGGGCCTCGGTCCTGCTCTCTCCCAAGCACCTGATTTCTGTTCCTGCCCTTTCCAGGCTCCCAGGGTTTGGAGGTGCCAACGCTCACGGTGGCTGAGGTGACGCCCAGGAATACCACTGTCCTGCATGGTGAGTGTCCGAGCCCTCAGCCGCTCCCTGGGACCAGGGTAAAATTCCCAGGAGAAAAGATTCGTGTGGGATGAGCTGTGTCTGCTCTCTGTCCCAGCCGAGGAGGGGACCTCGACCTTGGGGACACCACCAGTGGACAGTCTCCTCTTTGTCCTGTGCCTGGTGCTGGCCGCGCTGCTCCTGCTCTCCGTGCTGGCCTTTTCCGCTGCCCTGCTGAGGCTGAGGAAGAGGAGCGGTAAGGAATTCTGGATCCGGACATGGAATTGGGACGTAATCCCCACTTTTTGGGCTCAGCTCAGCCATGGAGTGGGTGCATCCCCTTGTCCCCACAGCCATGTCCTCCTTGGGAACACCCATGCCAGTCCTGGTGACCCACAGCTCCCAGAGCCCCAGCGCACCCTCCGGGATCCCCAATGACTACAGGGAGACTCCCACCAGCCTTCCCAAAGGATTAGGTGGGTCTGGCAGGTCCCCCCAGGGGCTTTGAGGCCAGAGGTGCCAGCTGGTGACAGATGCCACATCCCCTTGTCACCCCCCCAGACCGTCTGGTCACAGCCACTTCCAAGGATTCTGATTCCGACTCGGAATATTATGAGTTCAACAGCAAGCCTCCTGTCGCCCTGTCCACCTTCTACAGTGAGCATCCCACTTCCTCTGGGATCCCTGACACCCTGTCCTAGGATCCCTGTCACCCAGGATGTTCCCACCCCTCTCCCCTTCCCACAGACTCCCTGCGCCGGCATCCCGGGGAGGATCTTCTCCCTCTGAGACCCAGCCAGGACAGGATGGAGCCGTTCCCTGAGGATGGTATGACACAAGGGGGATCCCATGGATGGAAGGGTGGCCACCCCCTCTTCCAATATCTTTGTTCCCACATTTGATGTCCTTGTTCCAACAGAGCCGGCCAGGCCAGGCCCCCCACTCCACAGCTCCTCCAGCTCATCCTCATCCTTATCCACGGAGCCCTATTGGAATGGCAGCATTCCCCCCCCCGCCCATGGCACCCAGTGGGACCCAGCAGCCACCAGCCATGGCTATGGCACAGGTGGGAAGTGTGGGGGCAGGGATGGGAGCAGGGATGGGGAGACCCCAAGGATGGGAAAAAGGGATGCAGAGACCACAGGGATGGGGAGGGAATGGGAGTTCAGGGACCCCAAGTAGAGGAGCAGGGATGGGAGCAGGGATAGAGGGACCCCGAGGATGGGAACACGGATGGGTTCAACCTCAGTGAGGAAATGGGACCCCATGGAGTGGGAGCAGGGCTGGAAAGTGCCAGCCAGTGACTCTGCTCCTCCCAGCTCCCCCAGTTCCCCCGGCAGTGCCCGTCCCAGTGTCCTCCCAGCCCTGGGTACCTGCAGCTCCGGCAGATCCCGATCCCGACGGCAGCTCCAGCACCTCCTCGGGGGAGTGGTACGAGAACGTGCAGGAGACGGAGCCCCCCGAAGATCCCTCCTCACATCCAGGTGAGGATCCTGCGCTGGAGGTGGGGCACATAGGGAGTTCCAGGAATTCCCAAATCCTCCTGATGGGCTCTGTCTCTGCAGGCTGGTCAGATCCCTCCTGTCCCTCAGGGGAGCACGGGGAAGATCCCGACTTTTCCGAGGGCAGTGACTACGACGACGTCCAGAACTACTGAGCCTGTCCCACCACCCCAGAGGCCAAACCTCCTGGAATTCTCTAGCTATCTCCTCCAGAATTCTCCAGCCATCTCCTCTGTGCGCTCCTGAAAAGCTTTTCCCACCATGTCCCTTGTCCATAGGGGTGTCACCAGCCTTGCAGTGAGGCTGGGCCACCAAGTGCTCCTACCTGTCCACTAAGTGACACAAAGATGGCCAAATATCCCACTCCCAGCCCACAGGAGAAGGGAAGGGGGCGGCAGGGCCCTGATCCAGCTCCATAGCACCAGGGGTGGAAATTACACTGCAGGAAGGGTGAACATGGAAGTCCCACATGTCCCCCCAGAGCTTGCCTACGCCCTTCTGGAACAGTCCCCATCCCGGGAACATAATGTCCATAAATCCTGTCCAATAAGGCTCCAGGGATGCTGGAAGGGAAGCCACTGAGGTGTCACCCCAAACCCACCGGATAGTGCCCTGTGAGGGTGGGATACAGCCCCCAAACCCTTCAGCACCTCCCAGTCCATCCATATCCCAGAAGGAAGCTGGAGCCAAGCAGCTTCCTGGAGCCAAGCACCATCCCAGCTTTGGGATTTGGAGGTGCTCCCAGCTGGGAGGGGGCACAGC
This sequence comes from Hypocryptadius cinnamomeus, assembly GCA_013400635.1. Lineage (NCBI taxonomy): Eukaryota > Metazoa > Chordata > Aves > Passeriformes > Zosteropidae > Hypocryptadius > Hypocryptadius cinnamomeus. The sequence continues at coordinate 30,347 of VYZP01029800.1, forward strand.
AGCCACCCATCACCCCGGGATTGGGACCCCTCTGCCGCCCCTTCCCGCCGCCCATCCTGAGCCGGCTGCTCCCGCCCGGCCCCGCCGTCGGATTTCTGTCTCCCCGGGGAGGAGAGACAGGTTGGGGTTCAGCTGCACCCCAAGTGGAAAATGTGGCCCCCCTGCCACATCCTCCAGCTGTTTGCCGAGCGAGAGGCCCCGCACAAAGGAGCCGCAACAACGGAGGAAATCCCAAAATAGCAGCAAAACCCCGACAAAGGGCACCGGGCGAGGCACAGGCTGAGAGAGGAGCGGGCACGGGGCGGGCACGGGGGGTGCCCCAGCCCCGCTCCTGGCTCTGGGTGCCAGGGGAGGCTGGGAGGGAGGTGATGATGTTGGGATCGCTGGGATTGTGGCATGGACAGGCCTGGAGGGATCGATGGATTGCAGGGGGGGTCCTGATGCCCTGGAGGGGTCCCAAAATTCAGGGGTGTGGATGTACTGGGTGGAATCCCAATGTGCAGAGGGGTAGCAGCGTCCTGAGGGTGCTGATTCCCGGGAGGGCACCAATTCCCTGGGGATAACAAAGCCCTGGAAGGTACCAAAGCCCTGGGGGGCACCAATTCCCTGGGGATACCAAAACCCTGGAGAGCGCCGATTCTCTGGAGACGCCAACAGCCTGGGGGCACCAGTTCCCTGGGGATACCAGTGCCCTTGGAGCGTGAAGACCCAGACCCAGCCAAGGTGTCACCTGCATCCCCACACAGCCACGTCAGTGCCAACCGTTCCTCCGAGCTGCTCCCGCCCAGAAAATCCTCCTTTTCCACATCATTATGATCCCTGCAGCGTTTCGACAGCCGACAAGCCCCTTCCTGCTCGCTCCAAAGGCAGCTCCTGCTTTTTAAAAGGCTCCTCACGGCAGGCAGCGTTGTCAGCACTTCCCAGCGCCCCCCAAACTCCCCCCGGGAAGGGATTCCAATCATCCCGAGCTGCCACGGCAGGCTCAGGATGCTGAGCTGACTCGCAGCGCCCGAGGCAAGGCGGATGCTCAGTCTGAACCCAGATCCTGTCCCTGGGATCTCAAGGCCTCCAGAGGCAGTCACGGCTCTGAGGGAAGGACTGGACCCCAGGCACCCCATATCCACGGGGATTACACACCTTTGGATAGCAGGATCTTTCCTAGAGGCACAGAGTTGTGGGATGCTTGAAGTGAATCCCAAATTTCAGGTTAATTTTGGGAGATTGCGGCTTGCAGACCCTCCACCGAATGCCATGGGAGCAGGCCTGGGAATTGCACCCCGTTTTCAGGGAATTTTTAAAGCCAAAGTGGGTCGGGGGCAGCTCCAGGACCCCCATGCGGGATATTCCAACAGGGCCTGCTCCCATCAGGATCAGCAGAACCCCTGGGACAACTGGAATGGGAACAAGTGATGGCTACAGGGAGCACCCAGATGTTGAGATCCTACTCCAGGACTGGGGACTGGAGCATCCATGGATGCTGGAGCAGGACGGGATGGGAAGCTCCATCCATCTCTCCTTCCAGCAGGAATACCACCGAGTACAATGGAAAACAGCTGCCTCATTAGCATGCCTGACCTGGATTCAGAGCATTTAATTAGAGCACAATCAATTAACGCCTCTGTCCTGCCTGGGTCCAGCACCGCTGGTGCCCCACGTGCCCTTGCAGGGGTGTAGGGTGTCCCTGGAATGCCAGAACCTGGGATGTACATGGATCCCATCCAATTCCTGCAGTTAATCACAGGGTTTTAGGGGATGCCAGGATGGGCATCAACTCCTCTGTAACCCTGGGGGTCTTGGGGACCCCCAAATTTCCCTTGGCACTGGATATATTCACTACCTCCCTTTCCCAGAGCTGCGCAGACCCTGGGATTTGGCAGGGGCTGAACCCTACATATTTCTCACCCCTTTCCTCTCGTGCTTGGCGGGACCCAGGGAGGTAACAGAGTCTTCAAACGGGCCCAGAGGTGACGTCAAAAAACCACAGAGGGAGGAAAAACAGCAGGTTCCTGTCTGGGCCCCCTCCCTCGCCCGCTCCAGGCCGGGCAGCGGAGGCGGCGGAGCCCCCGGAGCCTCCCGTGCCCCCATGCCACCAGCGGAGCCCATGGCAGCCTGGCTGCCCATCCTGTGCCTCCTGCTGGGAATGTGGGGTGAGTATCAGGCACCCTGACCTCGGTGCACCGCTCGGATCTCGTGGCAGAACCCCCCCGGTTTTCCCGCTCCAGGTGGGATCCGCACCTTGAGTGAGCCACGGTTTGGGGCTTGGGGTGGGAAGAACCCTGGTGAGCCCCCAAACCCCCACCCACCTCACTCTGGGGGTCTTCAGGGTCCCAAGATTGAGCCAATGGTGCTGAGGGCAGCCAGGTATCCCCACATCCTCATTCCCTGACAGCTCTCACCCTTTCCTCCGTCTTCATGGCACCATTCCCGAACATTCCACCCAGGAGCAGGGCTAATTAGCGGTAATTTGCAGGGCCCTCATATTTTCTCAGCCCTAAAAATCCCCCAGCAGATGGATGGGGAGGGAGCAAATCACCTTTCTCCCCCAAAAAACCCAGTTTTCTCCCAAAATTCCCCTTTTCCTCAAAATAACTATCAATGGGCCGAGCAGCGGAGCCGCTGTCCCAAACTCGGGGTCCGCAGGGCGGGATGCGGGACTGACACCCCATTTCCGCTCTTTCTCGCAGTCATCCCTGACCATGGAGGAGCCACCTGGATGCCTGGAGGCGAGAATTTGGGGAGCAGCCCTTTGGGAATGCCTCCACAGCTCCGTGAGCGTGGTGGGTGCTGGAGTTGCATCATCCGGAAGCGGCGTCGCGGGATTCCAGCTCAGGCCCCCACGTTCCCTCGACCCCTCCACGCTCCCATTTCTTGCGCTGCTTCCCAAGGCCCCCACCAAGGGCTTGAAATCATTCCCAGGGTGAAAACCCACGGGGAAGGGAAGGAAAGCCCCTAATGATGGTGTTTCCCCGGTGTTTTCCCACAGAATCCATCCTGAGACTCACCAGAGGTGGCTGCCGCTGCACTGGGATACTGGAAGTGAACTGGGAAAACCAATGGAGACCGATTTGCTGGGAGAGCATGAGCATGGGAGACCTGAATTGGATCTGCCAGCGGCTGGAGTGCGGCCCCCCATCCTCTGAGCCCTTGGAGTTCATCATTCCTGGTGGGAAAAGGCCACAGAGTCAGCCCACGAGGTGCAGTAACCCACAGGGATGCCATTGGGAGCTGGAAAACTGCACGGAGCACGTCATTGTTGCCTGTAGAGGTGAGCCTGGACCCCCAGCCCGGCCACCTCAATCCCTAGGGATCATCCATGCCCACGTGGCCCCTCTCTTCTCATTCCAGAGCCAGTGAAAACCACTCCCAAGCCCCCACCAGCACCCCCGGCCACCACCCCAGAGCCCACGGGTAAGCACCTCATCCCAAGGAACCTGCAGCCTCAAATTTGGGAACTTCCCGCTAAATAATGGAAAAATTGCCATCCCAATCCATAACACTTCCTCTTCCATCACCAATCCCTGTCCAGGACCCCCCAGGCTGCGGCTGGTGGACGGGAATTTCAGCTGCTCTGGCTTCCTGGAGCTGCACAAGCAGGGGCTGTGGGGGGCTGTGGTGAGCATCCCAGACAACTGGACACATCTGGTCACCCTCATCTGCCAGGAATTGCGCTGTGGCACTGCTGGGAGCAGCCACGGCAAACCAGATCCAGGGATCCACCTGCCGGTGCGGTGGGAGGCAGTGGATTCCTGTGGGAGCCGTTCCCTGCTGGATTGCTTCAACAGGACCAGCTCCCGGGGGAAAAAGCCCGCCTTCATCACCTGCTCAGGTGAGAACGGTCCTGGAGCATCCGTGATTTCCTGCTCCGGTGGGATACCCCGGGGAGATTTTGGGGCCCAGAACAGAGAGCTAACCCCATCCCAGCCTGCCCCATGGGCCCCATCCACCCACTCCCGCTCTTCCTCTCCAGGGTGCGAAGGCAAAACAGGAAATCTCAGTTCCCGGCAGTGCCGAGTGTGGCAGTTCCGAGGAGGATGAGCCGGGGAGGGAGAGCGGCCGTGGCAGCACCCAAAATTCCAGCTGGGGGTGGGGAACACTGGCAGGCACCAGGCTCTGGGCATCCTGCTGTGGGCAGCTCCCTGAGCAACTTCCATACCTTGGGCATCTCCATGCTCCAACCATCTCCCTGCCTCAGGCACGTCCCTGGAAATCTTCCCTGCCACAGGCATATCCCTTCTTTTCCATGACTCTCTTCCCTGCTACAAGCATGTCCCTGCCAGAGCACCTTTCCCTTGCCATGAGCATCTCCCGGCCACAGGCCTCTCCTTGTCATTTTCCATGTTTCCCTGGAAATCAGCTCAGTGCCAGCTCCATGGCACAGAGAGTCAAGCCATAAAGCTCAGAGCAGGCTCCTTGTGTGTCCTGCCATCTGCCCCAGCTTGGAATCCCGTGGGATTTGGGGATTTAATGGGCTATGGCAGCTGGCAGAGCCGGCTTCCATGCTGCATTTCCCATGGGAAGAATTCAAAGCCCCTCCATGCCTGGCTCTGGTTTGGTTCAGTCCCTGTGGCATGAGGGGAGATGCTGGGAGCATCGCTGTGCCAGGAGCTGGTGCTGGGAGAAGGAGGAGCATGTGCCAGCGGTATTCCTGTGGATATCATCCCTGTCTGCCTGTGGGTCCGGCTCCTCTCTCCCTGCGGTTCTGGCTCTTCTTCCCACAGGTCTGACCCATCTCCATGGATCTGACTCCCTTCTCCTTGTGGCTCTGACCCCGCTCCGTGGATCTGACCCCTGTCTTCCCATGGGTCTGATCCCCCTGTACCCATGGATCTCCTCCCTCTCCTCGTGGATTTCACCCCTCCTCATGGGTCTGACCCCTCCCTGAGGATCCAACCCCTTCCCTACAGCTCTGCTCCTCTCTCCCACAGATTCCCAGCCGCGGGCCCTGCGGAGGCTGGCAGCCGGCCCCACTCCGTGCGAAGGGGACATCCAGGTATTCCATGCGGGACAGTGGTGGGATCTGTGTGAGTCCAGAGCAGCGCAGCGAGACAAGCGTGGCCGGCAGATCTGCCGGGAGCTGGGCTGCGGGAATCTCACTTCCAGCATGGAAATCCGGGAGCCTTTCTCGACGGGAGTGACCTGTGGGCTTGAACCCCTGCACCTCTGCCAGCCCAAACTTGGGAATATCCAGAGCTGCTCCCGGACCAGAGTTGTGTGTAAGCCACGTGATCCATGCTGGGAGCTGGAATTCCCACACCTGTGGAACGGGCAGGGATGGGGAGACCAAGTGCACATGGGATTTGGGTTCCTGGCGAGGTAATGCATATTCACATTTCGGCACCAACCTCCAGCTGGACACATCCAGTGACATCCATGCTCTTTCCAGGCCAGGACTCAAAGCCGCTTCCCACTGGAACATCTGCTGGAACCATCGCGAGCATCTGCCTGGCCCTGCTGCTTTTCCTCATCCTTTTCCTCATCTGTGGCCCTCCTGCCTATCGGAAGCTGATGAAGAGAAGTAGGGGACAACCTCGGGATCCTCATCCTTCTTTTCCTCCTTCCTTCATCCCCATGTGCCAGCTCAGGGCTGGCAGCTCCGTGGATGCTTCCCTAAACTCCTTGGGGGGGGATTTGGCTGCTCAGCCTGACAGATCCCCCTGCCCCATTATCCCCAGACCTGTCCCATTGTCCCCAAGCCTGTCCCACATGGAGTGTGGGAGCGGGAAGAGGGATTAAGCTCCAAGTGGAAACAAAAGAGCAGGTGGAGGATCCTGGGGGGGACTGTTGGGAAGGGGGGGATTATTCGGGATGACATATGGGGCTGGCGGGGGGGAAGCAGCTGGAGGAAGGATCGGGAGATCCTTGGAGACACAATTCCCCTTCTCTCTCAGTCTCCAGGAGGAAGCAGCGCCAGTGGATCGGCCCCACCGGACTCAACCAGACGGGTGAGGAGCAGCTCGTTGGGGAGCTGGGAATGGGATTTGGAGTTCCTTGGGATGGATCTGGGGTCTGGGCGGGCTGTTCCCCCCTGGATCCTGGCACAAGGGCCCTGGATTTCACTTCCTTTTGGAATATAACTCGTCCAGGAGATTTGGGCCTGGAGCAAGGACCAATTTTACTCAGCCCCTTCCTGGGTGGGTTTGTTCCCTCCAAGCTGCTGTTCCAACCCCAAAATCCCAATCCCACTATCATCTCCAGTGTCCTTCCACCGCTCCAGCACCGCTCCGAGGCCTCGGGGACAGGGAGGGGACAACGACTACGCTCAGGCCCCCAAAAAGAGCTCCCAGCTCTCTGCTTACCCAGGTAAGTGCTGGAAGTGGCTCCTTCCCGTTCCTTTGCCATGGATGTGCATCCAGTGAGCTGTATCCATGCTCTCCACAGCTCTGGAAGCAGCGTGCCGGCGTTCCAACCCTCCGGATAACTCCTCAGACAGTGACTATGACCTGCACTCTGCCCGCAGGGTGTGATTCCCTGCTTCCCAAAGGAGCTGATCCCACCTCCCACCTCAGCTTTGGGGGCATCCCAGCATTCCAGCACCCTTCCAGGAACACTTCCCAGCCTCCTCATGGGAGAAAAGGAGGTTTTGGGGTTTTTTTAAAGCTATTTATAGGAATTTAAGAGGTACGGGGGTGCAAGGAGCCCTTTGGAATAGTGGGATCACCAGCTTCAGCAAACCAGGATAAAGAGTTGGGATGATGGATAAAGGATGGGGATGCAAGGGTGGGAACACTGAGAATGAGTCTGAGATATTTAATAACAAATACTTGTAATAAAATTGGGGGTTTGTACTAATTACACCTCGTCCTCTTCCTTCCATTATCCCAGTGTGACTCCAAACCCCCAGTCAGGAGGGAAAAGAGGGACAGGGAAACACCTTTTCCCCTGGTTTTTATCCCAGGGATAAATGCAAGAAACACAGGAATTGAAGCAGGTTTGAAGATGGTTCTGGGAGGGGGTGAAAGATTTCAGTGATGGGATCCAAAGGAAGCTGAATGCCAGGAAGGGATAAAGGGATCAATCCTTATCCGGATGTTCCGTTGTTTCCCAAAGTAACCAGGGCCGTGACTCCAGAGTGCAATTAATTCATCCAGTTTTATTACTCTAATTAATCCCAGGGATGGAATTGCTTCCATCATCCCTCATCCTAGTCCATTAGTAATCGTTCCTTATAAATAACTTAAAGGGATACAGGCAGGATTTGAAGGATAAAGTGCTGAGCAAAGCAAATCCTGTTTCCATCGTTTGTCATTCCCTCCGTTTCCAAGTGTTTCCTGAGAAGGGAGATGTGAGGAGCCTGAAAAACCACACGGGAGGTCGGGAATACTGGAGGCTGCCCAGGCCCAGGTGGGAATCACTGACAGCCCTGGAATGGTTTGGGTGAAAAGGGATCTTAGGGATCAGCCACTTCCAATCCCTTTCCACCTGCTCCAAGCCCTGTCCAAGCTGGCCTCGGACATTTCCAGGGATGGAGCTGCCATGACTTCCCTGGGAAATCCATTCCAGGGTCTCACCACCATCAAGGGGAAGAATTTCTTCCCAAAATCCCATCTAAACCCACCCTTTGACAGCATGAAGCCATTCCCCATTATCCCATCACTCCAAGTCTTTGTCCAAGTCCTTGTCCAGTTCTTTTGGAGCCTCTCTAGGCACTGGAAGGTGCTCCAAGGTTTCCCTGGAGGTTTCTCCTCTCCGGATTTCTGCTGGTCTGGCTCTGCCTCTCGCTCCGACCTCCGGAGCCGTGACTTATCCCGTGTAATTCCTTCGCACCAACGGATCCAGGAGCAACACTCTGGAATCCCTCCTCTTCCTCAGTCCCCAAAAAAAGGAGGAATCAGCACAGGATGCTCCCCAGAAGTCCTGGATTAGTATCCAGGCCAGGTAGGACGCTGAGGGTTCGGAGGTGGGGGGTATCCAAAGGGTGGGGGAGGCCCGGGATAGGGAGCCTGCGCTGGGATCGGGAAATTCGGGAGAGGGGGCTGAGTGGGGTACGGACACTGCGGTCTCCCTGGTCCAGGTGGGATGTAGGGAGAGTATCCCGGTCTGGCAGGGGGAGGAGAGGGATGGGGAGCAGGATAGGGCAAGGGCTGTGGTGGGCCCCGGGATGGAGACCAGGAAAAGCCTCCCGAGGTGGATTTGGGATACCCCGGCGCAGAGTCAGCAGCGGAAGCCGCCGGATATCCGGCAGCTGGAGCAAGTGGGTAGGGAAAGGCGGACTGGGAGCTGGGCTGGGAGGAAGCCACGTGTCCCACGGTGACCGGGGAGCCCGGGAAAGGGGCGGGAGGAAGCGCTCCGTGGGCAGTGGGGCCGGGCGGAAGGGCCGGAGCCGGGCTGTAGGGCAGAGGGAAGGCCGGAGATCCCGATGGGAAGGGTTTTGGTGGATCCGTGGGAACGTGAGGAGGAGGAGGAAGAGGAGGCTGAGAGTCCCTGGTGCGCTCCTGGGATCCCTCTGACTTCCTCACGATCTCCTGCAGCTTTTCCACCCGGACCCGGCGCAGGTGGGACAACTTCCTCATCCCAGAAAACTGCTCCAGGAACGTCTCCAGGGGCACCTCCCCCTCCAGGAATCTCTCAGCCATTTTCTGGAAGAGAGGAACAGCCTCGGGTTCATTCCTGCATCCCTCTGCTCCTCTTCCCTAAAATCCTGATCTTGGTCTCTCCCAGCCACATCCCAAGGAGGAACACCCACACACAAACAAGGATGGATCCAGTTCTTTGGAGAAACCCAGCAAACTCCAAAGATAATCCATGATTTTAGGGACTGGGTATAATTGCAAGTCTTTGAGAATGAATCACTGGAATTCCCAATGGATTTAAGGCCTAAACTCACCTCAGATTCCTCTTCAATCTTCTGGCTTTCCACCTGGAGGAGATCCAGCAAAGTCTGAGGCTGCAGCGCTGCCGAGAATTTCTCTGGGAAAAACAAAGGGGGGAAAGAAAAAACAAGGAAAAAATCACTATCACAGGACAGAAACCAGGGAAAAACCAGCAAAGAGCCCACAGGAAAGGGCTTGGGAACTGCTGATGGAAGGAGGGAAATCCAAGAGGAATAACATCCTTGATCTCTCCAGCTGCTGGGAAAAAAAAGGGATATCAGTTTTCCAGGAAGCAGAATCCTTCCTGTGCGAGGATGCCAGTGCTCACCCAGCTTTTCCTTCTGCTCCCTGCACCTCCCAGCCAGCTCCTGCAGCTCCTGGTATTTCTTGGAGAGGTCGCTGCGTCCCGTCTCCAGCGGCGCCTGGAATTTCAGGTTCTGCTCGGCCAAGCTCCGGTTGGCAGCCAGGGCCATCTCCCTTTCCAGCTGCAGCTCCTGAACCTATGGAATTTGGGATGGTGAGCACGGGAAGGGGACAAGGACACCCTGGAGCCACCTCCTGGCACAAACCTCCTGCGATTCCAAAGCCAAGCGCTCGATCTCCTGGGAATCCTCCTGCAGCTCCCGCAGCTCCTCCACTGTCCGGTTCCTCAGCATATCCATCCTCCCAGATTCCTGGGACGTGGAAAAAGAGGCAAATCAATTCCCAAATCCAGCTGGGAATAGGTTTCCAGCTGAAATCCAGGGTGGTTAAAGCCCTTGGAGCAGCTGTGCTGGGTTCTGTTAACTGAGAGGGAGAAACAGCATTCCCACTAAGTCCTGCTTGGGAAAAGACTTTTCCCCCTTTCCCAAGCCTACTTGGATGGAATTCTGCATATCCCAGGGTCGAGGAAAAATCCACCCACAGCCCCAACTTGCAAATTCCAGCTGGATGTCTCCATCCCATTCCAGAATCCACCTCATTCCAGTCTCCATCCCACCAAGGAAACTGGGATCTGAACATATCCCACCATGCCCACAGGGCTGGGAAGGACCTCAGGGATCATCTAATTCCACCTTCCTGCCACGGAATTCAGTGAAATAAACAAAAAGATCAGGGGAAATTATGGACTTCATGCACCACATCCATGATTTATCCCAAGTATCCCTGATATGTTTAGCAAGTATCCCGTGTGTGGTGTAAATTCCAAGAGGTGGGATGGAATAATTCCTAAAAACCAAGGAAACACAACACACCCGCGCTGTCCTATTCACTCCAAGCTCTTCCACCTCTCATCCAGGTGGAACATCCCAAGGATATTACACCGGGAATGCCGCAACAGCCACGCTGACGCTCAGGCTTGCCCAACCCACGATCCAGATAAACCTGTCCGAGGGAAAAATTGGGAATTAAATCCCGCGCTGCAGGTGTGGGGCAGAAATCACCTGATTTGGGTCTCTTAGGGGGGTAGTAGCGAACTTTCATGGAGTTTAAGAGGGAGAAGCGGGAACAGTGGGAGTGGGAGAGCTTGGGGTGGGGTCTGGGAAGCATCCACAGGCGCTCAGGAAAGCAGACGCAAAGGGCTGCCCACTTGCGGGGCTGCAGCGAACGCCGTGGCGGGAGCAGCGCCATTATCCCCGTTATCCCGCCGTTATTCCCGTTATTCCCATTCCCGGCCCTCCCCCGGACTCACCAAGGCGCCACCGCGACCCTCCGGTCGCCGCCGCTTCCGGCTTCCGGCACAAACCGGAAGTGGGCGGGGCCACCGCGGGCCGGGCGGGAGGAGCGCGATTCCCCCCCCTCGGGCGTGAGGGGGGTGGTTCCTCCCAGCGCCGCCATGTTGGGGGGGGCGGGAGCACGGATTAATTTAATGGCATTTTTTAATCAATAATCGCTCTTTGGCTACCCGCGGGGCTCTCCCCGAGCTGTAGCTGCTCTAGGAATTATATCCTTCGTGTTCCCGGAGTGTAAGGGGCTCCGGGAGAGCTGGAGAGGGGTTTTGGAGAAGGGCGTGGAGCGATAGGGAAAGGGGGAAAGGCTTCGTACGGCCGCAGGGCGGGTTTAAGTTGGATATCGGGAATATATCCTTCCCTGTGAGGGTGGCAAAGAGAGATGCCCAGAGAAGCTGCAGTTGCTCCATACCTGGAAGCGTCCGAGGCCAGATTGGAAGTGGTTCAGGAAGCACATACAGACCTCGGCAATATCCCAAAAAATTCATAAAATGTCGGGCTCTTCCAGCTGGATCAAAGCAAATTCCTCTGGAATACCTGGTTAGCTCCTCCTCGTGTGACACAGGAATATTCCTGAGAAAGTTCCAGTCCCATCACCCTCTCCACAAACCCCAGCTTTTCAAAATATGCTTGGAAAATGCTCCACTTTTCCCACGTTCCCAAAAGCCAAGCAAGGATGAGGCAGGGGAAGAGCTCCATGATTTCTGCTCCTTCGGGAGACTTTGGAAGTCTGGGCAAGGTCACCCAGCTGTTCCAGAAGTGCTGGGATCTGGGAAAGGCACCTCTGACCCCATCACCTGAGAGCTGTTGTGTAACAAATGGGAGTCATATGATCCCAAATAATTCTGGATAAATCAAGGACGATTTGTTCCCAGCATGGCTGATAACCGGGTCAAACCCCCAGTGCCATGGAAAAGAAAAGGGACTTGACTTGCCAAAGGGGAAACAACATTTTCCAGGCTTCTTTTGGAGCGGTTTCCACAGACCTGGAAAAGCTGGAAAATGTTTAATTAACATTTTATATTAAAACAGAAGGTTTGAGGAGAGGGGAAAATTGTGTTTGGGTTTGCATGGAAGAAATGGAAAAATGCCCATTTAAAAGTGTTATCTGGAAATAAATTTGGGGTAAACAGGTGGTTTTGGAAGGATACTCCCATTAGCTGCTTATTAATATCCTTAATTTCCACAAAAGATGGTTCCACGTGTTTTTTTCCCTTGGATGACATCTTAATCCCAGCCAAAATCACCCACAGCAGGTAGGAAAAGGTGACCTGAGCACCCTGAGGTCCTGCTCTGCAAAATTCCATTCCCACAAGGATCAGCCAACATCCCTGGGCTTCCTTGATAAGTTAATTAAATATTTTTAATCCAATCCGGGAAATTTGACACCTCAGGAGCGTCAGATTTCCCTCCTTTCATCTGACAGCTCCGATAAAGCACCCGTGTGATAAAAGCCTTTAGGGAAGGGACAAGAAAAACTGGGAACAGGGCCTGGAAAAGTTGACTTCATTAATCCATTTCCAAGAAAAGCTCTGTCTCCATAAGGGGAATTTTTTGGGAGGCTGCAGAGATAAAATTAAGGAAGTTTTGTCAGAATGAGTTTTGATGTCCCAAAAGCCTGAAAATCCCTGTTTGATCCAGAGGGTGATTCCCATGGAAGTTAAATTCATCCCAAGGGGTGTTTCCACATCAAAATGACTTTTAAAAAAATCTGAATTTTCCAGGTAAAAGCCTAAATTCTGGGAGGGTTTTATTGCCTGGGAATCCTCACCCAGCCCTGGCTGCATCAACCAGGAGGGAAAGCTTCCAGATCCATCTTTCCAGCTGGGGGTTTTTGGGATCTCTGCATGCTGTGGTGCCCTCTGGTGCCAAGGAAAGCTGTGGCAGGGAGGCCACCTGCTCCCATCCACAGGGCTCCCAGCACCGGGATGGATTATTCCAGGATCCAGCATCTCATGCCCTCCATTTCCCCACCAAGGTCGGGAAAATCCAGGATTTCTCGCCCAGGAAGCCATTCACGTCCTAAAAGGGGTTATTTTTCCATCCTCCCAGATTTTATTCTGGATTTAATTAGTGATAAATAGCAATTCCCATTTTTTTCCCAGTCCTGAATTCCACAGCTTCTTCCTTCTGTGGATATCATCCATCCAAAAGTCCATCCCTGTGGGATCCATTGTTCTGCTTTGAAGGGATTTACCAGCAGCACAATAAGCTTGTCCTAAAACTTGCCATAATTGGGCAAATGCGGGGGTTTTTTCCCATTTTAAAAACAGGAATCCTGATCCCCAGGGATGGCAGATCTGGTAATTCAATGCATAAATAGCTCTGGGAAAACTTCCTTATTTTTGTTTTCTCTACTATTTTGGCCAAAAAAGGAGGAAAACTTGGTAACTCCAAAATTTACAGGGACACATTCCAGGATGGTTTCTCCAACATGGCTTTGGATGCTTCCAGGGATGGGGCAGCCACAGTTTCTCTGGGAAATCTATTCCAGGGCCTCACCAGCCTCACAGGCAAGAGGTTCTTCCCAATATCCTGTTTTCCAGTTTGGAGCCATTCCCCTTCTCCTGTCACTCCATTCCCACATCCAAAGTCCCTGAACTGGGGGAAAACTGGGACGAGCTGGGGGAAAGCCAAGCTCTGGATGCCTCTGGATGAAGGTCACAGGAGCAGGATTTGGCAACTTGGCTTTGGTCACATCACCACGTGCTGGATCCATGGCTCCTGGAACGGTCACCTTGTCCTGGAGGAGATCAAAGGTTCCCTAAGGCTAGAGCTGGCATTCCTTCCTTGGAATCAGCCCCATCCCAGCTCAGAATGATAGAAGAATCTGAGAGTATGATGCTAGGTTGCACTGGGGGAGTGAAATGAAGAAGAACCAGGATGGGGGATTGTTGGGAGAAAAGGGATGGAGCACCGGATTATCCCTGAGGAAAAAAAAGGAAGATGGGATGTGTTGTAGGGGGCTGGAAAGGAGAAAGCCTTGGCTGATTCCCAGAAAGGGAAAATCTGGACCTGGCAGCCTGAAAATCCTTCATGGAGCCTTGGCAAGAGGAGAAGGAGAAGGACCTGGAGAGTTTCCCCCTTGGAGCCTCTTCCAGCACTTTAAGGAGTTCCAGGAGAGCTGGAGAGGGACTTTGTAAAAGGACCTGGAGTGACAGGACAAGGGAGAATGGCTTCCTCGTAGCAGAGGACAGGTTTAGATGGGATATTGGGAAGAAATTCTTCCTTACAAGGGCAGTGAGTCATTCCTGGGAATGGAATTCCCAGGAAGCTGTGGCTGCCCCATTCCTGGAAGTGTCTGGCTCAAACCCTCCAGCAAGGAATTAGAGGGTTCAGGGCACAAACAACCCTGCGTTCCCACCAGCTCCCACAGAATAACTGGGAGTGCTTCCTGCCCATCCCAACATACCTGTGGCCTGAATCCCCCCAGGAATACGGGGATCCCCGGCTTGACATTCCCACCCCCTTCCTTAAGGACGTTTTGATAACCATCCCAGGAGCAGTTTGCCTTTCTTATCGGGGCCTCCGGCCAAACACCGGAGCCAGGATATAAGGAGCGGGGCCGGGATCGGAGGCACATTTTCCGTGAGCTCCCACCATGAAGCTGCTCCTGCTCCTCGCCCTGGTGGGCCTGGCCCAGGGCTTCCAGACCAGGTGAGCCCCAGGGGGTCCCCAAAACAGGGATGTGGGATGCAGGGTGATCCCAATGGCACATCCCAGTGATGCATCCCGGTCCCCGTCCACAGGGTGCCCCTGAGGAAGATGAAGTCGCTGCGGCAGAGGCTGCAGGAGCAGGGATTGCTGGAGAGTTACCTGGAGCAGCATCCCTACAACCTGGCTGCCAAGTATTTCCCGGGCATCGCCGTGGAGCCCCTGGAGAACTACATGGATGTGAGGGGCTGGGATTGGGAACTGGGATCAGGGAGCACAGGGGGACACTGGCTCCTTCCCCATCCCATTGGCCTGCTATCCATTCCACTAGTCCCTTCCCCATCCCTGTAACTTATTCCGTTAGCCCCTTATCCATTCTCCTTTCCCCATCCCAATCCCATTCCAACAGGATGAGTACTTTGGCACCATCTCCATTGGGACCCCACCCCAGGAATTCACCGTGGTGTTCGACACCGGTTCCTCCAACCTCTGGGTTCCCTCAGTCTTCTGCTCCAGCCCAGCCTGCAGTAGGTGTCTGGAATGAGTCTGGAATGTGTTCTTTGGGAGTCCTGCATGGCTCTGCCCAGTCCTTCCCAAGGGACAAATCCCAGGCAATCCCCATCCTTCCCACCCCCACAGGGAACCACAACCGCTTCAATCCCGCGGAATCCTCCACGTTCCTCAGCACCAATGACACCCTGTTCATCGCCTACGGCACGGGAAGCATGACTGGAGTCCTGGGATACGACACCGTCAACGTACGGCCAGGCACTCCAGCCCCCTCATCCCTGGGATCCCATGGGATCGTGCCCAATCCACACCTGTCTCCTTTCTCCCAGGTTGCCGGCATCAACGTCCGCAACCAGATTTTTGGGCTGGCTGAGACAGAGCCAGGGGATTTCTTCTACTACACCCCCTTTGACGGCATCCTGGGATTGGCATTCCCAAGCATTGCCTCCTCCGGAGCCACCCCTGTCTTCGACAACATGATGATGGAAAACCTCGTGGATAGGCGTCTTTTCTCTGTCTACCTGAGCAGGTAAATCCCAGCCAAAGCTGCTGAGGATTTCTCCCTTTTCCCTCACACTGGCCCCATTTTCCAATGGGAATGGAGGTGTTGGTGGGCTGGGAACTACCCCAGATGGATCTCCCTTTCCAGGGACAGTGAAGGTGGGAGCTTTGTCCTCTTCGGTGCCATTGATCCCTACTACACCACCAAAGGCATCTCCTGGATCCCACTCTCTGCTGAAACCTACTGGCAGATCACCATGGAGGGGTATTCCCAGTATTCCCTGCCCTCCAGCCGGTGCTTTGGGGAGTCCAGGCTCACTCAGCATCCCTCTTTCCAGTGTCTCCATCAGTGGGACTCCGGTGGCCTGTTCCTCAGGATGCCAGGCCATCGTGGATACAGGAACCACTCTGCTGGCTGTTCCTATCCGGGCCTTCCGGACCCTCATGAGGCGCCTTGGTGCCAGCTCCAGTGGTGAGGTGAGGCCTCAGGATGCTCCCTAGGACATTTGATCCCAGCTGGAATGGCCACTAACCTGCTGTGTCCTCCCCAGATCAGCTGTGAGGCCATCAGCAACCTTCCCAGCCTCATCTTCCATATCAATGGCAAAGAATTCCCAGTGCCGCCCAGAGCCTATGTGTTAAGGGTGAGCAACCCACTGGGAATGGGTTTGTGGGGATAGAGGGAGGGATCCAACAGCTGGTGACCACTCCCTTCCATGTCCTTGGAGCAGAGTAACGGGTACTGCACCCTGGGATTGCAAGGCATGGATGTGCCCACGGAGGAGGGCGAGCTCTGGATCCTGGGGGATGTCTTTATCCGGGAGTATTACGTCATCTTCGACAGGGCCAACAACAAGGTGGGGCTGTCCCGGCTGCCCTGAGCTGGGATGGGAATTCCAGGTGTCCCCAACTCGGTGGCTGGCAAGGCTTGTCCCTTTCCTGGCACTCCTGCCATCACCGAGGACAATAAAGGTGTGGAGAAGCGCCCCTGTGCCGTGTCTCTCTGAGAAAGGCCAACACATCCCTGGGAATGTGGGTGTCTCCCTGGTGCCACCCTCAGCTGCACCCACCAAGGATCCAAGGATGTCCCTGTGCCCCAAGGATGGGAGCCTGGATGTGGCTCTGCCCATTCCTGAGGAGCTCCCAGCCTGGGGGACCTGGGGCACAACATGTCCCTCCTGTCCCCAAACCCCACTCAGGGTGAGGGGGCTGAACACTTCCAGCACTGCCCTCATCATCCTGGAAAGCCACTCATCCCAAAATTCCCAGAGGACAAGCCCCAGGGCTCCACGTGCTGGTGGGTGCAGGGATGAGGGGACAGGGAATAAATACCAGAGTGACTTTATTGGTGGCAGGGGGACAGCTGCTCCCTCCCCAGGGCCAGGCCTGCTGGTCCTGCAGACCCCCTTTTCCTCCTTTCCCTTCATCTTCCTTCTCCTCCTCACGGCGTTCCAGGCACACCTGGCACCTGGAACCTGGGGCTGTCCGATGGCACCGCAGAGGGATCCTCATTCCTGGGGGATCCCTGAACCTCAGGGCTGCCCGTGGGATCAGGGGGGGCTGTGGCCTCACAGAGGGGGTCAGGGGGCACAGTGGGTGCCAAGGGGTATCCAGAGGGACTTGGAGTGGTCGGAGGGGGCTTCCCAGCACCCCAAATCCCTGGAGAGGGGCCAAGGGGGAGTGTGGTGGGAAGCAGGAGCTGGGCCAGGTGGTGGCGGCGGTGTTGAGGGGTGCCAGGGGATGAATCTTCAGGGACTGGGGACTGGGATGAGAATGGGGACTGGGATGAAGATGGGGATGAGGATGGGGGTGAGGATGGGGGTGAGGATGGGGATGAGGATGGGGACAGGTCACTGCCCTGCAGCAGGAGCCGGATGTCTGTGGCTGACGGAGGGAGGATTTTGGTCAGCACCCACCTCTTTCCCAGGACCCCCAGTCCGGAGGGGGCACATCCAAGTGCCTGGGGATGGATCCGGGGATCCCGTTACCTGGGCAGGATGGGCAGCAGCCCACGGGCAGCGTGTGGGGCTCAGAGCAGGAGCGGGGGCACGGCCTCTCCTCACAGCTCACCTCGCCAAGCTGGAAAAACAGGGATCAGCCAGCCCAGCCCTTGCTGGGATCCAATGACGCTGGCACAGGCACCATGGACACGGGTATCCCATGGGAATGGGCGGGAGGTCTCACCTGGCAGGTGCAGCGGGTACAGGGCTGTCCCTCGGGAATGAAGCTCTGGCCGTTCTCCACCTTCCTGCCCTGGTAGTTGCAGTCTGCAGGGACCAAGGTCCAGAGGGGGTTTTGGGGGGCTCAGGGAGATTTTGGGGGGTTCAGGGGGATTTTGGGGACCCGCCCGAGCTCGTACCCTCACAGACGGGGCAGCACCGACCCTCGGGGTGGAAGGGGTAGGAGCACACGATGGCACATTCCAGAGGCGAGCAGGCCACCGAGCCCAGCTGCGAGAGACGGGAGAGACCCCCGAGGGCCGGGCGTTAGGAACCCCGGAGCGCCCCCGGAGCTTTTCCCTGCAACGGAGCCAAAAACCGGGCTTCAGCCCACGGGGCGGGAGCCGCAAATCCTCTGGGAATGCCCGGCCCAGCCCTCACCAGGCAGATGCAGCTCAGGCAGGGATCCAGCGCCGACGGGAAGGTCTCGTTGTTGGAAAAGATCCTCCCCATGTAGGTGCAGCCTGCGGGGAGAGGGGCTCAGGCGGTCCCCGGGCGGCTCAGAATCCCGGAATTCCGGGCACGCCCTCACCTGCGGAGCAGTCGGGGCAGCACTGCCCGGGAATGCGGATGGGATAAGGACACGTCTCCACACAATCCGTCCGCTGGCAGCTCACGGAGCCGTCTGCCTGCAGGCGGGAACACCCTGACAGACACCTCGGGATTCCCAAACCCGCCGGATTTGGGGGATTTGGGGCCTGACAGGCCACGGGCATCCTGAGGATGGGAATGGAGCAGGAGCCGTGCGCTGGGGCAGGGAGAGGGAAGAGGGAATGAAGCAGAGCAGGTTCTCATTCACCTGGCAGATGCATAACTCACAGGGATCGCCCGGAGACCAGATCTGTCCAACGGGAAACTCCACACCGTTGTCATCCAGGAAGCAACCTGGGTAGGATCCCTGTTCCCAGCTGTCCTGTAAAACCTACCCTTCCTGTCCCCAGGGGTTCCCTATATTCCACCCTTCCTGTTCCTAGATATTCCCCATCTCTCACCCTTCCTATTATCAAGTATACCCACATCCCACCTGTGTCCCCCACATCCCACCCTCCCTGTCTCCAGCTGTCCCCACCTCATCCCACCCTGCCCTTCCCCACATCCCATCCCCAAATGTTCCAACATCCCACTCTCCCCATCCCCAAGTGTCCCCCGCATCCTCTATCCCAGCTGTTCTTCCCATGCCACGCCATTCCCATTTCCCCCAGCTTTTCCCCCTCATCCCTGTCCCTCCCTGCCCGTTCCCAGCTGTGTCACTCATCCCGACTCACCGGCAGGGGCTGGAGGGTCCCGGCAGGTGGAGCAGCACTGCCCGGGACCCAGCTGCCGCTGGTGCTGGGGACAATCCAGCATGGGGCAGGGAGTGAAGGAACATTCCACCTCTCCTCCCTGGGAACACGGGAATGGTTCACCTGCTGTCCCTACCATCAGCCCCGAGCGAAGCTGGGATGCCCCCAGCAGGTGCTGGGAAGCACTGGAGCATCCCTGGGAATCCTCATCCCTGGGGACATCCAGGACCCACCTGGCAGACGCAGGTGGTGCAGTCGTCCCCATCCAGGCTGAACCGGGCTCCATGCGCGTATGTGCGTCCCCGGAAATTGCACTTTTCTGGGAAAAGGGGAAGGAGAGGCGCTGGAGAGCCAAGCACGGCTCCTCCCTAACCCCCAGCCCAGCCCGGGGGTACTCATGCCCCCAGACTAAGGGTCCTTGGATCACCTGGATTGCAGGAGCAGCAGTCAGACGGAGAGGGGTTGGGGCAGGATCCTGGGGGACATTCCGGGGAGAGGCAGGAGACATTCCCGGCCTGTGGAGGGGAACGTGGGGCTAGGAAAGAGGACCCTGATTCCCCATGGAGGGATGAGGGGAGGGTGTCATCAGCTCCAGAGCATCCCAATCCATGGCTGAGCCAGGATGCAGGATGAGGGCCCCCAGGGATAAGGCTATCCAGTGCTGGGAGGTTCCCAGAGATGAGGGGGGATTCTCCCATCCCAATCCAGCTCACCAAGCAGACGCAGACGGTGCAATTCCCATCGGATGGGGAGAAGACATCGCCCTCAGCCCTGGCCACCCCCTCGTGCAGGCACCCTGCAAACCATGGGGGTCAGGAGTGTCCCCCTGGGAATTCAAGGGGGGCCATCCTAGGAATTCAGGGGATCAGGGGGTCGGGACTCACCTGTGCAGGTGGGGCAGCAACCCCCAGCCGGAGCAGGAAGAGGGTGGGAGCAGGGAACAGAGCAGCTCATGGTGTCACAGAGGACTCGTCCCCCCTGCCAGGACATGTGGTGGCTCATCCTAGGTCGGGATGGTGCCATGGGAAGGGGTGGGAGGATGGGATGCTCACCTGGCAGGTGCAGCTCTGGCAGCCTGGCTCTGTCCAGCGACTGCCAGGCTCCCGAGAGATTCCCCGGTGCCAACAATGACGGGATGGTGGGATGGAGGTGCCCGGGGCTCCCTTGGCACGTGGGGATGGCTCAGGGGACAGGGATGGGGAGGAGGGAGGGAATTGGGTACCAGGAGCTGCCACAGGGAGGTGGGGAGAGGGGGAGCCCCTCGGGAGCAGGTGGGAGCCGGGAGGGAGCAGGACAAGGGTGGGTGGATGCTGCAGGGATTGCAGGATGGGCGACGGGGCCAGGATAGATTTGGGGTACCCTAGGAAGGAAATCAGGAAAGCAGAGACATCACTTGGGGTTGGCAGGGAGATGGGAGCATCCCACTCTGCTCCTCCAGCCAGGAGAAGCCTACCTTCGCAGGACACCCTGTCCGCGCTGAGCCGGTATCCGGGGCGGCAGGAGCAGCGGAAGCTGCCGGGAATGTTGTGGCAGCTGTGCTGGCAGGA
Source organism: Hypocryptadius cinnamomeus (assembly GCA_013400635.1). Taxonomy (NCBI): domain Eukaryota; kingdom Metazoa; phylum Chordata; class Aves; order Passeriformes; family Zosteropidae; genus Hypocryptadius; species Hypocryptadius cinnamomeus. The sequence continues at coordinate 50,580 of VYZP01029800.1, forward strand.
GCGGCGTGTGCCAGGCCGCCGGCACTCGTCTACATCTGTGGGATAAGGGAATGTGGCAGAAGGTGCTGCACCCTGGGATGTGGCCCAGGAAAGAGCCTGGAGCACCAGGATGGGCCCACAGCATGGCCCACACAGGGATGAGGATGAGGTGGCAGCACTGTGGTCATGGGCTGATGGACACCTCCATCCCTTGGGATTTGTGGCATGATGAGGGAAGGGGTCTGGCACAGTGCCCACAGGTTCATGGCCACCTGCATCCCCTTGGGATTCATGGCATGGAGAGGGAAGGGGGTGTGGCACAGTGCTCAGGGGCTCAAGGCCACCTCCGTCCCCCGGGAGTGATGGGAAGAGTCCCATCCCGGTGCTCACCCACGCAGGAATGCCGATTCCCGTGGAGGTGGTATCCGGGCCGGCAGGAGCAGCGGTAGCTGCCCACACTGTTCTCGCAGCGGTGCTGGCACGGCGTGGCCTGGCATTCATCCGTGTCTGGGGGTTGGGATGAGGGTCAGGATCCCTCGGGAGCCCCAGCCGCCCCCCTGGGACCCCACGCACCCCGGCAGCTGCGGCGGTCAGCAGAGAGCTCCCGGCCGGCTCCGCACTCGCAGGCGAAGCCGCCCTCCGTGTTCACGCACGTCCCCTCGCAGGCCGCGCTCTGGCACTCATCGATGTCTAGGGGGACACAGGGAACGGTCAGATTTGGGGTGTGGGCACCACGGGGATGCCCACTCCCATCAGGATATACCACTCCCACTCACCAGTGCAGCGGACGCCGTTGGCCGTCTCGGCCATGGAGAAGCCGACGGGACACACGCGGGCGACCTCCTGGCAGCCGCCGTGGTTACAGGACAGGTCGCAGCCGTACTCTCCGCAAGTCCCCGGCGGCTCTGGAACACGGACATGGCGTCCATGGGGTACCCATGGCACCCCAGGACCACCCGCTTCCCATCCCACTCCACGGATCCCCCAGGGATGGGGACAGTGCCAGGGAGAGGTGACAAGGAGCCACAGTCACCTGCATCTGCTGGGATTTGCGGCATGGAGAGGGAAGAGGGTTGGGCACGGTGCCCGTGGGTTTGTGGCCATCTCCATCCCTTGGGATTCATGGTGTGGAGAGGGAAGGGCATCCAGCATAGCCACTTCTCTCAGTACCTGGGCAGGTGATTCCCTGCTCTCCATCCGGGCACATGCAAAGGTTGGGAGCGATGCAGGAACCACCACCGCAGCCGAAGGAGCAGAGCGCTGTGGGAATGGGAACAGGAGCTCTGGGAATGGGAACAGGACCCCCACAAGCCCCCCCAGACCCCTGTACTCACGCAGGGTGCACTTCCCGCTGCCCGGAGACAGCATCCAGCCAGGACAACATCCGCTGCCGGAGCCTGGGAGGCAGACGTGGGGCCCCACGCGGCGCCTGTGGGACACCAGAGCCTGAGGCCACCCTGTCCTGAGCCCCCTGCGTGGAGCAAAGGTCCCAGGAATGTGAGGACAGGAGGACAACCAGAGCGGTCAGGATGTGCCCATGTACCGGGAAGCAGAGCATGGCACGGATCAGAAGAAGGTAGGATAAGGTGGGACACAGAGGGGACAACCACTTCCCACCCATCCTGAACATCCCAGCACGTGGTGACGGGAGAAGCGCTCCTCGGCTGGACAGGGATACAGGGAGCAAGACAGGGATGAGGGGAGAAGCACAGGGATGAGGGAAGCAGTGTCATGCTCCCCTGGACCCGGGAAGAGGGAGGGAATTGTGGGGTGCCAGCCCCTACGGCTGGGACCCCTCCGGCCAAGCCCTCCTGCAGCGGGAGGCAGGGACAGCCGGAGCTCGGCAGGCTGCCCATCCCAGGTGTAGCTGGAAGAGGGAGAAGGAAAAGGGGGGAATCCAGCTACCTCTCCACGGCAAAGCTGGCCGGCTTCTTCCTCGCGGGATACACCCTGCCCTGGCCGCTGGAGAGGAACAGGGACACACAGGCAGCCTGGAAGAGCAGCTCCACCAACATGACAGGCGGCTCCAGCACGTCCCGGCGCCCGCCTTCCCGCCTGCCTTCCCGCTGGCCCTTGGCCCTGCTCCTCCTCCTCCCGCCGAGCCGGGAACAATGCGGGATTGGAGGGGGGCGAGAGCGGGGGGGGGGGTCGCCAGCGGCACCCCACCCCCCCCCAAGCCCACACGGGGGGCCTAGGGTCACCCCAAGGTTGTCCCTTTCAACTGGGGCGAGTGGTGGCATCCCGGCCATTCCTGCCCTGGCTGCGCGTCGGGGAACGGGGTCCCCCCTAGGCTTGGGAAGCAGCGGGAAAGGCGTCCCCCATTCTCTCCTTTCCCACATCTGGCAAAGATCCGGCATGGCCTCTCCCCACCCCTCCTCCTCCTCCTCCTTCTCCTGGAGGCGCTGGGCCGCCTTCCCAGCCCTGCACGGGGACCCACGCGGCGGAGAAAGGGGCCAAGTGGAGCCGGGATGGTGGGATGCATCCAGGAGGGAGAGGGATGCTGCGGGACACCCCACTCTGGTGACCCCCAGATTCCCCCCAGCCCCGTGCCCCCATCCCAGGGTAGGGAATGAAGCGAAGGTCGGAGGCAGGTAAATGATTGATCCCATGGAGCAAAAGGTGCTGCTGGCTCCAAAATTCCCAATCTAGCATGGATTTCTCCCCACAAAATCCTGCCCAAGGGTTGGGATCACCCAGGCAAGACACAGCCCCCTTCCAGATAAAAACCATGGTGGGGAGGGTGTCACGCTGTTTTTTTAGGAACCCAATGCAGCCGTGAGAAGCTCCTGTCCTAAGGGAATGTGATCCCAAATCCCTGGGAGGCAGCTCCACTGGCAGTGGATAAACAATGATCTAGCCCTAGCCAGCAGCACTTTTATCCCAAAAAAAGCAGGGTGCCAACATTGCATTGGCACCACCACCCCCAGTTTTGGTGGGAAAAAAAGAGCAGTGCTGGGACCTGGGCTGTGCCGCTCCCTGGGCCTCCCAAAATTTGGGAACAGGCCACTCCAGGCAGGTAAACAGAGCCCGAGGTAATAAAAACAGCAGCACAGAGTCCAAGGTCACTCCGTGCTCCCCCAGCTCTCGGAAGAGATGTCCAAATATAGCCTTGTCCCTGCGGTCTCCTCTGAAAATACGGGATGGAAGCGGGAGCCAGGGATGATTCCAGCACGAGCTGTCTCTGGGAGGGAAGGATTTGGGAAAAACCCGCATGGAATGGGACTTGGGGGGCACTTAACCATGGGCTACAGGTGAGATCCAGGCTGGGGAGAGCATGGTAAAATCCAGGATAACCCCCAAATTCCATGAGAGATGTGAAGGAGGTGGGAGATCACGAGAACTATTAATGACTCGCCAGAGGCTGGAAAACCAGCTTTCCCAAAAAATTCCACTACAATCTGCCTCTTAAGGCACTCACAGTGCCACTGGCAACCAGGAAGGAACCAAAATTTCCTACAAATCCAAGAAAAGCCAGAAAAATGCACCTGGAAAACAGGTGTCCCCAGCATCCCAGACCCGAGGACACGGATATCATTCCTCAGGACACAGATCTTTCCTCTTGGACTACTTTATTTGGTAAAACTCCGAAATCAGCAACAGCTTAAGCTTCCCAGAACGTCCCTCCCTGAGCAAGGCATGGATCCTATGGAAAGAGTTATCCCGCTCGGCTCCAGCCTCAGCTGCTCCTCCAGCTTTGATTCCTCTTTCAAAAAACCACAAGGAATCAAAAAAAAAAAAACCCAAACAGGATCAAAAGCAAAACCAAAAGCCAAAAAAAGTAATAAAATATCTAAGGACACCAGGGAAAAGGGAATCGAGGCGAGGGCATCAGATCCCAGTGGATCACCCAAGGAAAGGGACAGTTCTGGGCCCAGCCGATTCCGCAAAATTTATGAATCCCACCAGGAGACGACTGACACCTCCCCAAATTCCTAACAAGCTGCTTCCCCTGTGAGATTCCTTCCCCCTCCAGCCGCTGCTGCCAGTGTTGGGCACAGCTGGGGAAGGATTCCCTTGCTCCATGTGGAGGGTAGGGGTAGGGAACAATCCCAAGTCCTGCTAATGGATCCGGGTCAGCTCCTCTACGATCTTTATCAGGTCATCCACAGTGGCTTCCCTCTTCATCCCACTTCCATCATCGATCTGCACAGGGAGGAAAAGGCATTGGAGACATTGGGACGTGCCAAAAAACATTTCCAGATCATTCAGGAAGGTGTGGATTTAGCACTTCCCAGAGAGGCTGTGGCTTGTCTATCTCTGGAAGTGTTCCAGGCCAGGTTGGACAAGGCTTGGAGCAACTTGGTCTAGTGGGAGGTGTCTTTAAGTGCCTTCCAACCCATACCATTCCACAACCCTACAATTCCATGATTTACTGAGCCTGGATTCCTAACCAAGATCCTTGAAGGATCCAAGGCCACATTCCCAAGCTCACCTGCAGGTTTGCCACCACTTCCTGCATCTTGGGCCTGCTGATGTCCAGGAAACTCTCGATCAAGTCTCCATCGATGAATCCTGTGGCTGGTTCCGTCTTCCGTTCGGTGTGGAACGATCTCCAGGTGCTGCTGTCAAGGAGCCAAATCCACAGGGAATAACACCCTGGACATGGTTAATGGTGGGATGGCAGTGCTGGGTTAATGGTTGGACTCTGTGGTCTCAGAGAGATTTCCCATCTTTAATTCCATGATTGCTCAGGGCAATGACAAACCCGCTCCCACCCTCTCCAGCCGGTAAACTCCACCCAGCACAAGCTCCTGGCTGGAATGCTAAAGGATATAAGGAATGCTCAATCTTCCCCACGCTCTTGATGACTTTGTTGAGCCTGTTCTGCATGTCCAGGAGCAGGTTGTACCAGCTTTCCGACAGGGATGTCACCAGGCCTGCACAGGAATAACGGTCATGGGAAAGCGGCAGGGGGTGGAGCTGGATGAGCTTTCCAACCCAAACCATTCCAGGATTCTGCAGGGAATCCTCAGGCCCTGCTCCTTACCGATCATTCCATTGACAGTGCCAAAGAGCACAGATCCCTGGGTGGGCGTGGAAGTCTCTCCCAAGTTCTGCATGACCAGGGATCCGTGGCAGAAGACATTGACGAACTCTCCCAGGTGGGATAATCCCACTTCCTGCAGGTGCTGCCGCTCCTCATCCGTCGTGGCCGCGCTGGAATCCCAAACACCACTCAGTCCCAGATGGGGGAACTCCAAACTTTCCCTTGCTCCCAAAAGCTGGGAATGCTCCTCCAGTCTTCCTGAAGATCCATCCCATCATCCCATCCCTCCCAGCACATGCTGTCCCACCCCATCCCATCCCATTCAGTTTACCTGTCCTTCTGGCACACAAACAGATTAAAAGCGTTCTCCGCTCCCAAGAAATTATCATCATCCAGGATCTCCACGGCACTCATCCAGTTTGGATTGAAATCCCGGGCAATCTGGAAGGGGCCAAGAAGGGACACGCTGTGTCCAGGTGGCCTGGCCTGGGATCCTGCATCCTCATCCCACCCAACACCAATATTCAGGAGCAAGGTGGGATCCAGCATGTCCCTCTCTGCTCCAGGAAGCAGCTGAGCAGGAAAGGCACTCCTGGAGATGGTCCTAGTCCAAGTGGCACTTGGATAACATCCTGGGAAAGTGTGGAGCAGCCTGTGCCAAAGCCACTCGAGCAATTTAAACCCCCATTCCAAGTGGACACCAGGCATCCCAGATGGCACCTCCCACCCACCAGGCACCAGCTGCTCTTCCCACAGCCAGTTCCCTGGAAACTGAGGGATCCATTCCTCCAGAAACCACAGGGATCCACGTCAAACCTTATCCAGTCAAGCCAAACTCCTCCTTTTATCTCCTCCAACACCATTCCCTGTGCCCAGAGCTGTCAGAATTGATGCCTGGCACTGCTTCCTTACCTCCTCGAAATTCCCTTCCATGGGTTTGTAGGCCAGGAGCAGCACAGAGCGCATGAGGTCTCCCACCAGGATGAAATCCCCCTTGGTTTTCAGGTACAGGGCCATGATGTTGTTGTAGTGGTTGCACTCCGTGCGCAATTCCTTCTCCGCTGTCCACTCGTACAGGCGGACCTGTGGGATGGGACACGGACTGGAATTCTCCACATGGGAGCTGGGATATGCTCCTCAAGAGACACCTGGCTGACATCCAGATCCACAAGCATGCTCCCAAAAAAAGTCAGGGCCTTGCCTACCGTGCTGTTGATGCTGGCTAACAGCTTCCCGTTGAATTCCACCATGGAATACACAGCTCCCTTGACCTCCTTCTCAGCCAGGCTCTGCAGCTTCCCTGGAATAAAGCCAGGCATTACTTGGGTTGTTTATCCAAAGAGTGGGAAGTCAAGGGGATTCAGCTGAGCTGGCTTGAATTTTGCTTCCTAAAAAACTGTCTCTGAGGGGGACAAGTGACATGGAAAGTAAATCCCAGAATCCGGGGCTGGTAAGGGATTCTTGGATGTCTCTAGGAAACGGGGGAAAGGGAACACAGCATCTACAGATCCTGACAACAGATTCCTTGGGAAAAACTGCCAGCTCCTGTGACACAAGCTCTCTGGGGTTTAAGGAGTTCATCCCTGATCTCCCACCAAAAAGCTGGATTTTCCCAGGTGAGAACACCTTGTTCTTACCATCGGAGTAGTGGAAGACGACGATCCGGCCCTGCTTGGGCTCCGCTTCCTCGGGATACACCATGGCAGTGCCCACAATGAAGTAGGTGTTGGGATCCTTTCCCAGCTTGCAGGAGACCAGGCTGAGGGCGTACTCATTTTGCAGGAATTGGTGAGCATGGAGCACTGGGGGGAAAAAAAAAAAAAGGGGGAAAGGTAGGAACAACTGGGATCCCAAAGTCCTTAAACTCAAAGCTTAAGACAAATCCTAGATTCCCTGCCCTATTCCCCACCACCTTGTGCCATCAAAAATTGGTATTCCCTAAACCTTATGGCTGATGTTCCTCCAGGAGAATGCTTTGGCTGAAGCTCCCCATGGCTTCTCCAGGATGGAAAAAGCTGGATTTTGGGATGGGACAGGTACCTTCGAAGGTGTGCTGGTCTATGATGAGCAGGTTGTGCACTTCCACCTCCTCTCCGAAGGATGTCTCGTGCGGAGCTGTGCTGCTGGAAAACAGCTTGCTGGTGCTCACGCTGCTGGACAAGGCCTGGGAAACAGGAAAATCCGTCACATCCCGGTGCTACTTGGGATATCCACACAGCCTCAGGTAGCCAATGAGCGGGAAAAGGGATGGGAGAACAGGTGGAGCAAAGAATGAGTAAAGGGACACACTCCCTGCTCCTGCAGGGCTGAGTGATGGTTAATCTGAGTTACAAAGAGCTGGTTTCCAGAGCTGGATCCTTGGGAAAAGGAACACTCTGGAGACCACACGGAAGCCTGTATGGGATATGGAAGGAGCAGCACCCAAAAATAAAGGGGATCAGGTGGAACAGTGGCTGTGTCACCCGCTCAGAGTGATCCCACCATCCCATTCCTCCCCAGCTGAGGAACGGGACCGGACTCACAGGTTTGGAAGAGAGGACCATCAAGGAAAACCTGGATCAGGAACTCTGATCCCCACAGCATAGGCATGACCCAGCCTGGCATCTCACCTGGGTGCTGGCACTGGGTCTGAGCGCCGTGGTGCCCCCACTGGCATCCTGCACCTCGATCCGGCTGGAGAGCACCCCGAAACACTGGGATACCTCCTGGTAGCAGATTTTCCTGTGGGATAAACAAAGCCATGTGGGTGGGAGAGCCAGGAAAGGCCATTCCAAGAGCTCTGGAAGCAACAAGAGCTGTCTGTTTGCTCCTGCGATGGCAACATCACCCCAACCTTGTCCTCTGCAGCAGAGCACTCTGATCCCAGGAATCCTCATCCCAGGAATCCTCACCTGGGTGACTCATAGAGGGGAACAGTGCGGATGTGCAGCTTCTGGATCTCATCAATGGTGCCAATGGTCAGGGTGCTGTTGTTGGCCAAGGCCAAACTTGTGGGGAAAAAAAATAACGGAAAACTGGGTGAAACAGCAAGAACCTCCCTCTCCTCCATATCCCTTAGGATCAGGAACTCGTGGCGGGCTCACCTGTCGGGATATCCATCGGAATTGAGGGGGCACATGTAGTTGACCTCCTTGAGGTTGACATTGGAGAAGACCAGCTTGTGGTTGCTGCTGTAGATGACGGTGGGGCGGTCGGAGCAGGCGAACACGTTGGTGGTGGACAAGGAGCGGAATGTCCTCAGCACTGTGGGCTGCGTGCCCAGGGTCACCTTCTTCCTGTCACTCAGCAAGCCTGGATTCAAAGGGAAAAGGGACTGGGATATGCCACAACGCCTTAGGGAAAAAAGGATTGTGGGTAAGCACACCCCAGATTTAAGAATCTATCTCCTTCCTTCAGTGTGCTGGAGGAATTCTCCAGCCCACAGCCAGTCCCACCTGAGCATGAGGCTGAGAAAGCAAGGAGGATCTTTCCCAAAAAACTGGAAAGGAAGGGAAAAGGTCACCTGTCTCAAGGCTGAGGCCGAAGTAGAAGAGAGCTCCGTCCCCCAGGGCACACAGGAGGTAGTGGCTGCTCTCAAAAGTCGTCATCAGGATGGAGCGAGGGATAATCTCTGTGGGAAGCAGGGAAAGGGATGGATGAGGTCACTCAGGACATGGACAGTGACCACTGCCACCCTTGGGAGGCTCCTACCTCCTCCCAGCATCTCCTTGTGCAGCAGCTCGAAGGATGGCAGCTTCAGGATGCGGGCAGAGATGTCGGTCCAGAGCCCGATGGCGCAGAGCGGGGACATCCCGTTGGAGTCTCCCAGGGGGGTGATGTCCAGGCAGGCCACCTCGTGCTCCATCTCCGTGCAGCTGGGAGGAAGAAGAGAGGACAGGTGTCCGCCTGGATCCCAAATCCCAGCATCCCAAGAGCCCTCAGGATGTGGGCTCACCTGATCTGCCGGAGCTCCTGGGGCCGGATTTCCAGGTAGTACAAGGCTCTTCCCACGGCCACCACCACCTGGTTGCTGTTGCAGGAAGCGACGCTGATGTTCTTCCCATTGGGCTCTTTCCACTCGCTCACCAGGGATTTGGGCTCCTGGCTGACCAGTCGCACTGAGGCAGAGGTGATCTGGGAAGAGAGACAGGAAAACTCATGGAAAAGAGTGTTTCCAAGGTGGCACAGCAAGAACCTCTTTCCATATCCCTTAGAAATATGAACCCAGGATCCTGTTTGCTGATCCCATCAGCTCAGGGAAGAACTCCAACCTATGCCCTGGATATGTCACGACCCATATGGCACCAGAAGACCATAACCATGTTTTCCTCATGTTGGATTTACCTGGATCAGCTGCTGATGCGCCACGTTGCCACAGAAGAACGTCTGCTGGTCATCCACAAATCCTGTGAGCTCCGTCTCTTCCACTTCCTCTCCATTCAACATCAGAACCCTGAGCAGGGAAGGAAATTCCCATTAATTCCTGCTCCAACATGGGGCTGAGAGCCTGGATCAGCTCATCCTATCTTTACCTGGTCTGGCCAACAAATGACAGCACCAAGGTGTTGTCCGTCTCCCGGTGCGGATCCGACCTCAGTGGCCACAATCCTGCAACAAGGAGGCCACAGTTCCTCACAATTCCACAGCTCAACCTCATCTGTGCCCATCTGTCCCCTCTCAGGCTGTGGAACACCTCCCACACCTTTAATTCCCGGCAGGTCGATGCTGGCATGCTCATGGATCCCGATGCCATTCCGGATGATCCGCAGCGATCCCTCTTTGAAGGCCCCAGAGCAGGTGACCAGCTGGAGGAAAAGCAGATGGACTTTACCAGCTGTGTCTGGGAAGCTCTTCCACTCTTCTCTGGGAGGTCCCATTTCTCATGGAAACGGGGAAGCCATTCTCGAATCATGGAATTAGGGAATGGTTTGGGGTTGGAAGGAACCTGAAAGATCCACCAAGACCAGGCTGGACAGGGCTTAGAGCAACCTGGTCTAGTGGAAGGTGTCCCTGCCCATGGAATGAGATGATCCTTAAGGTCCCTTCCAACCCAAACTATTCTGGGATTCTATGATTTTATGGATACACTCAACCAAAAATTCCCAGCAGTGAGGAGGGAAAAGCAGGAATGTTACCTGGCCTTGGCCTTGCCTCTCCAGGTCCACCACGCACATGTCCACGATGGGCCCGAGGTTGGTGAAGGTCTCCATGGCCACCACGTAGGATCCCTGCTCATTGCTGTCCACATTGAGCTGGGAATAAATACTGGAATCAATTTTGGTCTTTCAAGAAGCAGGAGAGGGAAAGGGCGGGCAAGGAGAAGACAGGAAAATGTATCCACATCTCCAGGTTTTGATGGAAATCGAGTCCTGTGGGAACACACAGCCAGGAGCTGCCACGTACCTTCACGAGCTGGGAATCTCCAAGCCTAGAGCCAACAAACACCACTCCGTTATCCAGGTAGGTCAGGCACTCAGCAATGGATGTCTGGGAAATGGGAAGAGGCAGGTCACCCACCAGTGGCATGGAAAGGTCCTGGCACACGCACACGCACCTTCCACCACTAAGCTGTTATCCAACAGAAAAACCCTGGGCATGGTAAAGGGATTTAATCCCTTCATAAATCCCAGAGTCCAAGCTCCTCCCAGTACAAGTACCAGGGAAAAAAATAGGAAGGAGGTGTAAGTTTAAGTGTCCACAGGACATTTTCCCAACAGGGCTGTGACAAATGCAAGGTTCCCAAAATTCCCACTCGCTCCTGAAACGAGCCCTTTCCAGACTTGGAAGAATCCCAAGCAAGTGCCAGAGACGGCCCAGGTGATTCCTACCTCTCCCAGCAGCTCCACACGCAGATCCTTCAAGGTGACAGTGCCGTCCATCTGCTCCTCCTTCTCCAGGAGCAGCATGAAGAGCCGCCCTTCCATGTCTCCCAGCAAATACCGCGATCCGTTGGGATCCACGCGGTTGTGGCACACGATGGTGCTTTGCTGCAGGGAAAGAAGGGAATTCTAGGATTCCACTCCAACAGCCCCAAAATGGTTCCTCAAAAGTTCTGTGCAGGTGATGCACTCCCAGCTCCAGTATCCCACCCATTCCAGAGCTCCAGGAGTGGACTGAGACCTTCAGGCACCAATATTCCTGTTTCTTCCCTCAAGATTTTTGGCCTGTCCTTATTTCCATCTTAAAAAGACCTTTGGATGGCAGTTCCAGCCCTCTTTCAGCTTGGAGCAGCACCTCAGCTGTGCCATTGGTGCTTCCTCCTCCAATTAAATATGGGAAGTGGCCTGTTATTCCCACAAAACCCACAAGTCCAATTGCTGTCCCGAAATCTTTAAGCCTTTTCTCCTCTGAACAAGTCTCCAAGGGGCTCATCCATGTTTTCCACTGCCTGAAATGAAACCAGGCTCTGCCCTGGAACTGTGCCCAGACCATGCACTAATTCCTAATTAATCCCATTCCCTGGGGCCCAAACAAAATTCTAAGAGCTCTACAGAAAGAGGAGGCACACAGGAATCATGGATGTCCCCCAAAAACAATGACCAGGAAGCCAAACCTCAGGAAGTCCAAGTAAGTGGCACTGTTAGACCACACCTGGGACAACAGGGGTTTGAATTCCTGGCTGGAACGCCTGGGAAAGGAGGGATTTTTTGGGATGCAGTCCTGGATCCCCTCACCTTGATGATGGGAGGAGCGATAGCCAGATATTTATCCCCATTGTGGTAGGTGATGGATTCCTGCCCGATGATAATGGCGCCTCCGAAGGGCTCCGGCACTGCGGGACACACGACAAACATGAGACAACCTGCCTGGATAAAGGAGCCATCTGGCCTGGAAAAACATGGGAAGATCTTTTATAAACAAGGCCCAACCTGCAATGACCATGGAGGCTTCAGCCTCCACATTTTCCTGCTTCCAAGGGCCTTTGTTGAATTCCTTCTCCCGCAGGGACACCTCGTATGTCTTCACATGGCGGCCCTGGGGGTCCTGGAAGAGAAGCAAAAGTGGATGAGATTCCAGAAGTGAGGAGATTCCATCTCAGTTCCTGCAAAAACACCCATTCCAGGGAGCTTCTGACCTCCTCATCCTCCCCCACATCCTCACGCCAACATTCTCCCAAATTTTTCCAAATATAATTACCCGCTGAGGAAATCCCTGTACTGGAAAAGACTGGAAAGTATTTTTCCATTGTTTTACAATGAGATTACAATGATATATTACAATGATATGGGAACTAACATTCTGGAATTTGTGTTCCTCTGACAACCTGGGAACAAGTGGCATAATGGAGTATCACCCCCTCCTCCAGCCCTTGCAACCATTCAAGAATTCAGATGTTTTTATCATATTTCCCTGTAGTTTCAGGACTTCCCAAAAATTATCCCAGCCACTGCTGTCCTATTCAGACCAAGTCCTGGGATAATGAATGGGTAATACATGGAGAATGTTTCCAAGCTGTTTCCTTGATTCTTTCTCCCTCTCCATAGGCAGGGATCGAAACAATCCGGAGGTTTATGAGTCAGAACTGACATTCTACTCCTGCTCCAAGGGTTCAAGTTGTTTTGACATGGATTGTGGAATCCTTGAAGTTGGAAAAGCACTTTTCCAACTATTCCCCCAAACTCCAGGTATGTGGTGACCAAGTGGTTTCCTCTCTTCAGGAAGTTTGGGGGGATCCAGCAGTGCCCAAACATGGAATAATGGAGCCACTGCTGGCATGGGATTTCAGCTAAGCTTGGGGTAGCCTGGAATTTAACAAAGGAAAGCTAATCCTTTGCAAAGTCAGAACAGCAAAGGCTCTTTGGATCAAAATAGGCATCCAGAGAAGACCTGGAATGCTCCCTCCATAAGGAGCCAGGTGATGGGAGAGGTTATGAATCCTCTTTACACACCTGGAATCACCTCCCAAGAATAGCAAGCAAGCCACTGCCTTGTTTTTTAAGGAAAGGCTCAAGTCTCACTACGGGAAACAATTGGCTGTGGATCTTGCTGGAAAGATCCCTAAACTCCTCCTGGGGGTATAACAAAGAAAATTCCCATGCAAGGCAGAGCAGCCCTGGGATCCTGTGCGAAAGCGCTGCTGCCTCCCTCCCAGAGTCGGAAAAAGGTAGTATGGAGGAACATGGACCTGGAGGAGCTGGAATCACCCCTCATTCTGCCTTCCAAAAAGCCTTTAGAAAACCTTGGGAGCCCTTGGCTCCACCTGTGTTATCCATGGAGAAGCGGGCACCTGGTAGACGAAGCAGATGGTGGGAGCTTGGCAGCCGTAAAGGAATTTCACATCGATGACCTGGAGCTCTTCCAGGCGGATGTTGAAGGCCTTTAATTCCTTGTTATCCCGATCCAGGGGGATGACCTTGAAGAGGCCATCATAGAGCCGCAGCCCGATCATCCGGCACTCGGGATCGATGATCCCGATGATCCCGGTCTCCGAGGGGCGCCCGATGCGATCCTGAGGGAGAATTCCAGAGAGAGGGCAAAGAAAAAGGGGATTAGTGCCAGGACAATATCCCTGAAAAACAGGGACAGGAGTAAGTTGCCAGCCCTTAGGTGAGGAATGGCTCTTTGCACACTTCCCAACAGGCTTGAGAATTCCAGCTGGGAAGGCACCAAGCCTAAGGAGGAGACACCTTTCCAACTGCCCCACCTGGCAGAGCTGCCACACCACACAGCTTCACCAAAAACTCCCACAGGACTCATTTCCCAGGAAAAATTCAGCCTGACAAGGAGTTTAGGCTTTAATTTTCCTTAAATTTAATTTGTTATTCCACAAGGTCTCCCAAGAATATAGTTGAATCCATAGGGAAACGACTTGGAGCATCCTGGTATAGTGGAAGGTATCCATGGCAAGGGGTGGAATGAGATGATCTATAAGTCCTGTCCATCCCACACCATTCCAGGATTCCATGTGCTGGTTTAGATGAGATATTGAGAAGAAATCCTTCTCTGTGAGGGTAATGAGGCCCTGGAATGGATTTCCCAGAGAAATTGTGGCTGCCCCATCCGTGGAAGTGTTCCAGGCCAGGCTGGATGGGGCTTGGAGCAACCAGGGATAGCACAAGGTATCCTTGCCCACAGAAGGGAACTGGATGAGCTTTAAGGTCTCTTTTCCAACCCAAACCATCCCAGAATTCCACAAATCCTTCCAGAGACCAAGACTAACTCTGGAAACACCCTGTGACCCATCCCACATCCAGCAGCCGGCAAGGAACCTCCAACAGAGCAACAGAAATCCAACACCCTCCTGCACCAGGAAGGCAAAACCATCCCTAGGGAAGGGAATTCCCATCCCAGGTGCTGCATTCCCCCTCACCTGCACGTTTCCATGGGCACGGGTGATGATGTCGATGCTATCCCCGTTCTGCTTGTATTCCAGGATGCAGGCATTGTACTTGGCCGTCAGGATGAACAGCAAATCCT